>CM035408.1:24998193-25015693 GCA_020310875.1 Ceratopteris richardii | reverse complement strand
TGCATACATGCAAGATGCAAGAAGCAATACATATGAAACAAAATGCAACACATGAAACACACATGCACATCACATGGATAAACATTATGTGATATGCGCATATTACTAATTACTAATTACTAATTACACATTGCTTCTAAGTTGTTTCTCAAACTAGTTTCAACTTTCATCACTAGTCTCTTTAATCTTATCATCCGTGCACAGTGCAAATATGTCATAGATGCATCATGCACTATATTCTATGCACAAATGACCACGATACACATTACACATGGAGAAAGAGCTAGAATCGCAAGACTAAAATTTGGAACATTGTCAAAATCAACCTAAAAATGATCATAAAAAAAGGTAGGTCGGAAACGGCGTTTCCGTTTGGAAATGGTATGGGGAAATGGCGAACCATTTCCGGACCCTGGAAACGTCGTTTTCAGTAACTATGGCCCAAATGACCTAAAAGTCACTTATGAATAAGACTTGGTCCCAAATCTCTCATAACTTGATTGGGGTTTCTTCAACTTCAGCTTCTCTATCTTCTTCTCCAAATTTCTATGCAGGTTTCTCTCTCTACTTTCTCTCTCCTCATGCAGCAACCAACTCCCTTGGCGTTCGGAACAACCGAGCACACCACGATGCAGCTCTCCGTGGCCTCTTTCAACTGGTATCAGATTGTTCTATCGCAACAACATTGCTCCAAGTGCTTTTCTACCTCAGCATATGTTAAGCCGAAGGTGTTTTCTTGCATTTGGGAGGATTTCATCGCGAAAAAACCTTTTTTTTTCGCGATAAAAGTGCTGTCTTTGGAGGATTACTTAGGCCCAGAGCAAAGCTGAAGCAAATTTTGTGATTTTTAGAGAGTTTCATCGCGAAGAAAGTTGCTCCGGGGCCAAGAGGATCACTTTTGGCATCTCAACAGCCCATAACAGGCTATTTTCAGGTGTTTTGCAAGTCTAAACAGGTGTTTCACATGTCATAGCAGCAATACAGAGGTCTAAAGCTGAAAGCAACTTATGAAAACACTACGCCTGTTAACCAAGTGCATTTGATGCGGAAGCTTGTTGGCTTGCAGCTAGATGAGTCGAGGAGTGAAGCTGAACACTCTCTTTATAGGTACTTTGTCACAGTTTCAACACTCAAGTATGGCTCCTTTTAATGACAAGCTTGAAGCCATTTTCTTGCTTATGACATAGCCTGACTCTTGGAAGACATTGGTAGTCTCATTGTCCAATAACCCCAACCTGACCTTTGATGGTGTTAGGGGTTCTATGCTCAATGAAGAGATCAGGAGAAAAGCAGGTGTGAAGGTGGAAGCTCAACCAACATAATTAGAGGCAGAACAGATTAGGGCAGTAATAATGCACAAAGGAACAAGAGTAAGAGCAAGGGAAGGGGTAATAGAAGCAAGGGTAAAAGCAATGATGTGACATGCTATCGGTGTGGCAGGAAAGGCCACAAGAAACGTGATTGCCGCTATTACAAGGGACAGCTTGAAAGAAAGAAGAATGCTGAAGATAAGGAGGAGAAGAAAGAAGACAAGACTGATGCACAGGACATCCAAAAGGACAAGGAGAAGGCCAATGTGGCCTCTAATGTAGTCATAGAAGAGCTTTCAGATGTTGAGGATATTTTATGCACTACTTTATCAGCTGATGATACTTATGCATTTGATTCCTCTCTAAATGTTCATTCACAGGACATGTCGATCACCAAAAGTGATCTTATTGATGCTTTGCTGACCATTAATGATGAATTGGCCAAAACATAGATTGTTGACTCTGGTGCTTCTTTTCACGTGACTCCTATCAAGGAGTGTTTTTCTACTTTTATTGCACGAAGCCATGGCCATGTATACCTTGGAAACAATCATGCATGTTCCATTGAGGGTATTGGCACAATGCATTTCTCTACAGCTGGTCTTGCATAATGTGCATTATGTACCAAGGATCAAGAAAAGCTTGCTTTCTGTGGGTCAAATGGATAGACATGGTTATAGCACTCCCTTTGAGAGAGGATCATGGAAAATGACAAAGGGTTCAAGGCTGATTGTAAAAGGCACAAAGAAGGAAACTCTCTATTGCTTGCATGGAAAAGCCTTATCAGGGAAGTTTATTGCTTTGGCTAAAGTTCACTCCCATATGGAGTTGTGGCATAAGAGACTTGGCCATATGAGCCAAACAGGTCTCACTAGGCTTTGAAACTTAAAGAAGCTTTGATGCTAAAGGCACAAAGCTTGATTTTTGTAATGAATGTCAATATGGAAAAATGAAACGTTCCTTTTACTCTGGTGTGTCTCGTAAGTCTTGTGTACTTGATCTTGTTCATTCTGATGTATGTAGCATGCCTACCAAATCTATGGGGGGTGCTTTGTATTTCATTTCTTTTGTTGATGATTTGTCTAGAAAAATTTGGGTTCAATTGCTTAAGTCTAAGGATGAAGCATTTGCTGCATTTAAGCGTTTTCATGCATTTGTGACCACCTAAACAGGTAAAAGGCTGAAATGCCTACGTACAGATAATGGGGGTGAGTACACAAGTGCTGAATTTAAGAAATTTTGTAAGAAATTGGGCATTAAGATGGAGCTTACTGTTCCATACAGCCCCTCTTCTAATGGTGTGGCTTAACGCTATAATAGGACACTTTGTGAGAGGGAGATGCATGCTGTCCATAGCTAATCTCCCTCATGGATTCTAGGGAGAGGCACTCAAAATTGCAATACATATATGCAATAGATCCCCTCACATGTCTTTGAAAGGTGACATCCCTGAAGAGGTTTGGTCAGGCAAATCTTCTTCATATGATCACTTAAGTGTCTTTGATAGCGAGGCTTTTGTGCATACAAGGCCTTAGCTGAGAAACAAACTTGATGCTAAGTCCATAAAAGGCCTCTTCATGGGATATGGTGAAGAAGGTGAGATGGGCTACAGAATTTGGATACCTCGTCTCAAGAAAGTTGTACGCAGCCCAGATGTTGTTTTTAATGTTGTTTTTGATGCTGCTTCAAAACAATAGTGCCTCAAGAGATGACCATAAAAGGGTCAGATTTCAGCATGAGCAGCCACCTGTTAGGCCCAATTTTGACCCTCGGGATGTACCACAAAGGACTGAAAATTGATGATCCAGTGGTTTTTGAGCCAGAAGATAATGGACAGCAAGATGACGCTCCTGAAGGGCATATGCAGCCACATATTCATGCTGAAAACAGGGCTGGAAATGATGTACAGCAGCCCTTTAAGAATGAAGAAGTTAATGTACCTCCTGATGTAAATCCATTGCTTGGTAATGTGGATCATTGGGTAAGAAGATCTATAAATCCTAGGAGGCCAGTGAATAGATATGATCCCTCTATACATTATATTATGTTATCAGATGAGGGTGAGCCTCTTACTTATAAAGAGGAAAAGTTATGTGAGCACAAGAAGAAGTGGGAGTTAGCCACGCAGGAAGAGATAAAGGCCTTGCATGCAAATGATACTTGGGATTTGGTCGAGTTACCCAAAGGAAGGAAGGCCATTCCCAACAAGTGGGTGTACAAAATCAAAACTGTTGATGGCAAACCCAAGTATAAGGCAAGGCTGGTTGCTAAGGGATATGCCCAAAAAGAGGGCGTTGATTTCCAAGAAGTGTTCTCTCCAATGGTGAAAATGACCACTTTACGTGTGTTGTTTGCTCTCACAGCTTCCTTGGATTTGGAATTATTCCAAATGGATGTTAAAACAGCCTTTCTGCACGATGATTTAGACGAAGAGCTGTACATGAAACAGCCAGAAGGATATGCCATTCTTGAAAAAGAGCATCTGGTATGCAAACTGAAAAGGAGCTTATATGGGCTGAAACAGGCCCCGAGACAATGGTATAAGAAGTTTGATGCATTTATGCTCAAACATGGGTTTAAAACAAGCCATGCAGATCACTGTTTGTACACCAAAAAGGATGAAGATGGCAGCCCAATTATTCTTGTACTGTATGTAGATGATATGCTGCTGGCTGGGAAGAAAAAGAGCACTCTGAATGCTCTAAAACAGCAGCTGAACTCTGCATTCTCAATGAAAGACCTTGGGGAAGCTGAGCATATTTTTGGTATGCGTATAAAAAGGGATAGGCAGCAGCATACTTTGCAGGTATCCCAAGAAAAGTACATTGAAAAAGTGCTGGACAGATTTAATGTGGCTGATGCTAAGCCTCTTGAAGTGCCATTGCAGCCACATGTTAAGCTTTCCAAGGATGACTGTCCCAAAGATGATGATGCAGCAAATTACGTGGAGTGTTCCATATGCATCAGCTTGTGGTTCACTTATGTATGCTATGGTTGCTACTCAGCCAGACATTGCTCATGCAGTGGGAGTTGTTAGCAGGTTCATGGCTAATCCTGGTAGAGCTCATTGGGACGAAGTCAAATCTATCTTGAGATATTTGAAAGGGACCAAACGTAAATGCTTATGTTATGGAAAGAGTCCATTGGAGTTAAAAGGATTTTGTGATTCAGACATGGCAGGTGATGTGGACACACGCAAGTCCACAATTGGCTATGTCTACATCCTTGCAGGTGGAGCTATTTCATGGTGCTCTAGACTTCAGAGGATAGTTGCACTATCTACTACAAAGGCTGAATATATTTCAGCCACAAAGGCTTCAAAGAAGCCATTTGGTTTGCCCGCCTCTGCAATGAGTTTAGGGTGCCTGAAAAGGCACCTGTTCTTGGATGCGATAGCCAGAGTGCCATATGTTTGGCAAAGAATGCCATGTTTCATGCTCGCACAAAGCATATTGATGTGAGATACCACTTCATCAGAGAGGTTTAGAGGATGGCCTGATCACTTTGATCAAGGTCAATACTTCACAGAATCCTGCAGATGCTCTCACGAAGTGTCTACCCAAGGCACAATATCAGCTATGTATAAAGATGGTGGGAGTTACTTAGCTTAAAAGAGCCTCCTTGGTCCTTTAAGTGGGAGGTTGTTCGGGATAAAGGCCCCAAGGACCCTCCTTTTGTATATTTTGACCCTTCCATGTCTCTCTTCGAAAGCTTTCCAAACATATTTTTGTTATATTTTTTGGACCCCAAATTGGAGAGTTATAGGCATTTACATTGTTTTTATGACTTTTGGTCATTGGCCATGTGTGAACATGCCCAAATGACCTAAAAGTCATTTATCAATAAGACTTGGTCCCAAATTAACTTGATTGGGACTTCTTCAACTTCAGCTTCTCCATCTTCTCCAAATTTTTGTGCAGGTTTCTCTCTCTACTTTCTCTCTCCTCACGCAACAACCCACTCCCTTAGCGTTTGGAACAACCGAGCATACCACGTCGTAGCTCTCCACGGCCTCTTTCAATCCATGCTCATCAATCCCTCCATGAGAGGATCTCCTACGCCTCTGATGTGGTTGAGCATCATGTGGATGAGGATCACATGAGCTGGAAGAGGTGAAGGTGGGCGAGAGCTCTATGGATACTTTTTGGCTTCCCTCTAAAGCTACCCACCCAAGGACCTCATCCTTGAGGTTACCTTGCATAGGCTTCTTGCATGCTACAATGCCTAAGCCACTAAATTTGGCAAGGTGGGCTTTGATACGATCTGCCCCACCGCCCCCTTTGTAACCACATAAGTTACATGTCCATCTCTCACTCCCACCGGATCCAAACTTTCCTTGGCTAGACACATACTTCCAACAGTTTTGCTTTGGTTTAGGCATGGTCACTAGTGAGTACTTACCTCTCTCTCTCTCTCTCTCTCTCTCTCTCTCTCTCTCTCTCTCTCTCTCTCTCTCTCTCTCTCTCTCTCTCTCTCTCTCTCTCTCTCTCTCTCTCTCTCTCTCTCTCTCTCTCTCTCTCTCTCTCTCTCTCTCTCTCTCTCTCTCTCTCTCTCTCTCTCTCTCTCTCTCTCTCTCTCTCTCTCTCTCTCTCTCTCTCTCTCTCTCTCTTCCCCCCCTCCCCCCCTCCCCTCCCCCCCCCCATCTCTATATGCTCCCTCCCCCCTCATCTCTATAGGTTGCTACTAAGAAAAGAGAACTATGTGAAATTCCCTCACCCGCAAGCCCGTTTTGGGCTCGAGGGGGAGGGCGAAAAAATTTGTCTACAATGCAACGCGTTGCGTACGTCGCAACGCAACACCGTTGCGTTGTGAACGTTGCAAACACTACGCAATACGTTGCACTGCAACTATGTTTCAGGAAGGAGCCCATGTCTTTCAAAGATTGGAGAGGTCTTTCAAAGATTGGAGAATGAAGTCCCACTCAAGTCTGTCATAAGCTTTGTCGAAGTCAATCTTACGGAAGAGGGCATCTTGAGCATATTCTTCAACAAAAACCAATCCTTCCCAAACATCAATGATAGCCTCGAGGATGGAGCTCCCCTTGATGAATCCCTTTTGATCCTCATTGATTCAGTTTTGTAAGTGATAAGCAATTCAATTAGCAATAACCTTAGTAAGGATCTTGTAACCGATTTGTAACATTGTAATTGGACACAAATTTCTAGTCCTATTTTTGCTTTCTTTTTTGTGAATAAGCTTGATAATGCCTTCGTTTAGAGCACACTGAAAGAGCAAGCCTCCTACCATAATAGACGTAATGGAATAGTCACCTCATGTTTGAAGGTCTTGAAAAATTCATTGGTGAGGCTGGATTGCCATGAGGAAGCGAATCAATAACTTCAAGAATCTCATTATCCGAAATGGAAGCTTCAAGAAGAGGCTTCATATTTTGAAGATTCTTTTGGTTCTGACTCTAGAGATGGATGCTATGCTATCATGCATATGAGGAGAAAGATGCGTTGAAACCCCCAAAAGATGCGTAAAGTGATTGACAATCAACATACTATTTTCTTTATCCATCTTGCACTCAACCCCATCAATATCCATCATGAAAGGGATCGCTTCTGTCCGCTTCTTCTCCTCGAGGAGGCCGCACATCTCTTTAGTAGGTTTGTCCTCCTTTCCCACCCACCAATCTTTAAAGTATATCTCCAGATTCTTTCTTTGAACTACTTCTTCGTATCTCAGCATGCTTCTGATTTTTTGGAGCCGTGTCTGGTATTGAGAGTAGCCTTCATTGACTTCTTTCTCAAGACGCCTAAGCCTTCAATAAAGATTTACCCTTTTAGCTCGATAAATGTTTTGAAGATTCTATTGAGTCCTTAACCAAGATGTGTTGTGTCTTCATGGCCTCCATCCTCCAACACCTAGCCGGAGAAGGAACGGGTGGCAAAGGCCGAGTTCCAAGCAGCGATAATCTCTTGTTGGACCAAGGGGAATGAGAAGGTTGTCGAATCAGCATGAAACCATGGGCTTTCTTGAGATTGACGACCCGTTTGAAGGTAAGCACAATCGGGTAGTGATCAGAGACAACAAGGCCCACACATTGGGAGAGAGAAATGGGGCCCCACTAATTGATGATATTCTACGTAATATAGCTCCTTCCAAGTCTAGCTTTCCGCAAGTCAACTCCGGACGGGAGGTTCAACCAAGAGAAACCAGCCTCATATTTGATCTCCATAAAATCAAGGTGGAGCTTGACTTTGTCCCAGACATCCTTCTCACGCCCATCAATTAACCAGCTCTCTTTTACCCCTTCTGTCAAAAAGAACTTCCACCATATTAAAGCCCCCAAACAAAATGACTTTAAGGGGCACAGAGTCCAACACTTGATAAGTGGCAAGTCTTTCCAAATCGATATTGGAAGCATACACGGAGACTATGGTGAACTGTAGAGGACCCCAAAAAAAAGCACCAATCCACTGATGGTTTTGATCCGCCACCATCCATTTTGATCTCTTGAAGACACATGAAGTCTGGGTTTAGCCTTTTATCCCAAATCCACTAGCCAATAACGGCCACTCTTGAGGGGTAAGACAACCCTTTAACATTGAAAGAAACGATGATCATTATCGGAGATTAAATTCTTTGCGGGAAGGGGCCTTGTCCCTCTTTTTCTTGCTTTTCTCATCATCTTTTTCCTCAAGGTGGAGGGGTCCTTGCATAGGCGTTTACCCTTAAGGGGGCTCTTCCAAAGTGTCTCAACCGGTTGTTTTCCTTTGTGAGAAGTCTTCTTCGAAAACGATTCCGGTAACTTTTCGAGCATTGTGGATCCAATGATCAAGCTTTCTACGTCCTGGTTATCGTCATTGTCGGTCATGAATCCATCCTCTTTGCTACTGGTGTATCCTTCTTGGTTGTCTTCATTGCAACTAGAATCCTAAGGAGTTTTCCCATCATTGCGATAGTCATGGAGATTCATTTCCCCTAGGTAATCCAAGTCATTGACCTCCTCCAAGTTACAAAAAATGTTTGTTTCCAAAGTTGTGCAAGAGGGACTCTTCTCAACATTACCCTTAGGGCTTCTTTCCCTTCATCTCACTTCCGCGAAGCCTTCTGGGTTCGTCTCCGTGACTTGTGCTTCCTTCCCTTTCTCATCATCCAAAGGATGATCTTTTGACATGCTTTGGGCCACTAAAACTTCTTTGTCCCTCGTTACATTAGCCTTTTCCAAATTTGGCTTGTTCTTAATGGATTTCTATCTCAGGGTCTTGTAGCACTCTTTAGAAAGAGCTTTGAAAGGGCTTTCCATAGCAACAAAAATTTCTTGATTTGGAGCTTGGATGCTCAAGTTATGGCCAAAAGAAATGAATAAATTAGCTATCTTAAGAAGCTTCTTGCTATGGAAAATAAGAAAGTACAATCTTTTATTCTCTGGCTCTACAAACCATAGTGAAAGCAAGCATTTGGCAAGTTCTTGTATATAATCTTCTACTCAATGGTTTTTTCTTCTCCAATGTCTATGAAAATTTCAGAAGAGAGATCTTTGTTTAGATCTGCACCGATACAAATCTACGGGTGCCATCTTCCATTGAAAGAGTATTTCGCACCTTCATAGATGAAACCCTCGACGTCTTCTCTAAAGGAAAGAGGCCAACCAATGGGAGATACAATTTCCCTTACAAAACCATATAAGGAAAAGGGAAAGTTTCGAAGTTCAATCCAGCGCGGATAGCACAACGGCTTTGACCTATTTGGAAACGAATTCAGGAAACCATTTAAAAAGGCACAACCCCAATAAAATTGGATCCTTGTACTCAGAGGAAAAGTGTCTATTTTGAGTCATAATAATACCCTTCGAATGAGTCAACATGCAACAGAATTGCTTGACCTCAGGATGCAATACCCATTTAATCATTCTAGAGGTATATCTTCATGTCCTCAGCAGACAATAAGAAAAAGAAAACAAAGAAAAGAGAAATCAGATAAATGATTAAGCAAATGCATACACGGGATGCCAACATAAACTCCCACCCGTCCAAACTTTGTAAGGACCGTGACTGCCTGTCAACTACGAGAGTCAGTCATGTACAGGGAAACTAGACAGACTCACATATGTCAACCTCCCATGGCCTTATGTACAACCAAGCCACAAATAAACCCATGTGAAGCATAATTGCTCGATCATATAGAACCAATATACATATCCTAGTTAACAGTGAATATTAATGGCACATTTCCACAGATTGATGAGCAAACAAATCATTTAATTTCCTCACTGCCAGCAGCTTATTGAGCATATGTTTAAGTCCCTGCAGATTGCCATCAGAATGATTTTAGATACACCTGTATGCATGATTAAGGGGAACATATAAAGAGGGGAAGAGGAGGGATGGGATCCAACCTCCATAAATTCATTCATCCACACTGTAACTTACTTGCACAGAAAAGCGTCTGCTTCATCAATGAACAATAATAGTCCTTTCTTGGATCTTGCAGCCCAATTGAAAAGCTCATGAATTTTAGTCACAGCCTGAGATCCCAGGGGTGCCACATCACCACCGGTCATAAGAGCGTATTCTAATCCCTAAATCAAAGAAGAACTATCAAATGCAATCAATTAAAATTCATCAAAACCAGCAAAGAATACAAACAGATGTTGTAGCTGCCATACTGATTTTTTTGCAAGTTCTTTTGCAGCCATTGTCTTTCCAGTACCAGGTGGACCATAAAAAAGCATGTTACGGAAAGGGGCTTCATGTAGTTTAGTGTTTGCAGTAGCCATGGCCAGGTGTTGGATCCTCTTATGCAGTGCCGGATGCAAAATGACATTCCCAAACCCAGCTCCTTCTTTCATCTCCTGAGCAGCTGCACTCTTCTTGAATAATGAAACGATCCCTCCCTCAGATACCCAGCGTGACCAGGGATATTTTCCTCTTGATGATTCTCTGATTAAAGAGGGCTGCCCCAAGATCCGTTCAATATAACCCCACATCACTTTGGACCCCTCCCTATCAGGAAAAGCGTTCAGGAGAAATGAAACTCTCAAAGAATATGCACAACAAGAGAAAAGAAAAGAGCAAGAAAGATTCTTAACAAGGATTATGTGCTCACAAGCCACCAACCTAGTCATGTAAACACCCCCAGCAAGTGCAGTTACAGCCCCCACAGCAATAATTAGTTTCTCACGGTCTGTCACGAGATCTCTGAGCCCACCTGCAGCGATAAATAACAGATCTATATCAACCATGTAAATTACTTTTTAAAAATCTCATCCCGATTCGACCATCAAACAAATAGCATATCATAAAAACGATCGAAATGAATGAATATATATGTTTTAGAGACCATAAGTTCACCGATTTATCAAGTACAACTTAATAATTTTAAACCATCAGCACAGACGATGCATTTGATCGGTCCAGTCTTCAAGCTTTCATACAAATCCTAGGCTCTCTAGCTCCTTTACGAGAAACAGAGCTGATAGTACTGTGCACCTGAGATATACAAGTTGCATCATGTGGTATCTCAAGCTCAAGCACAAAACCAACACCATGATACAACTGATAAGTAGTGGCAGCAATACAAAGCATACAGTACAAGTAGCCAACTCTCATGAAAGGACCTCCTATCCTGCCAAATAGACTCCAAGTACAGAGATAGGTAGAATCCCTGGTTAATGCAAAGATAAATAAAGCATCAAGAGGAGGATCCAGGTTGAAATAGCACAGAACAAACGCATGCTGCCCCCAAAACGGAACCAAACGCGCACTCCAATAGACACAGGACATAAATCATGCATAGAGAATGACAAAAGAAAGCTTAAGTTGCTTGTGATTCGAGAAGTTACAACATCCACAAATCGCAAGAGGCTCAAGTGCGGGATAGCAGCTTAGAAGCACCACTAAGAAGTATAGTTGCACATCCAATGCCGCAAGGCATACCCCAAAAGCACCTACAAGGAGGAAGGAAAAGAGGGAGATGGGAAAAAAAAAAAAAAGAAAAAAGGGGGGAGTGTTTGGGACATTCGCCAAAGGCTTGAAGAGCTTGATGTCCTCGACAAGCGGGTCAGTCACCCAAAAGGTGGGAATATTAGAAAAGACTTGGGCATTCGTTGACCAAATGATTATGATAAAACCTAGATAGAGGGGGATCATTATAAAGGAACTTAATGATGGGGACCCATGGTGCATATGCAAGCGGGTGGCCACTCCACTTAACTAGGAACGCGGGGCCCTCATGTCTAAGAAGCTCCTTCAAATTGGCCTCCAACTGATGCGCATTCTCATTTGAGTTGGCTAAGAGGACATGGTATTGATACTTGGAATCCGGCTTGAAGCGTTTTAAGTAACCTCACATGAAAAGCATTGTGAATCTGCATGTGGTTCAGTAACTCCAGCTTGTAGGTTATGTTGTTGAAGCATTTCACCACTCACTATGGTCCATAATAATGATGGTTGAACTTGGGCGTGAAACTACAACGAAGTGTGATGTTCTTGGAAGTTATGAGGACAAGGTCTCCCCTCCTTAAAGCCTTCAGTTGGGGACTGTTTTCGATTGGCATACATGAGCATCAGCACTTTGTTTCTATTCAGACTGATCTTCACTTGCTCCAACTTGATTTTCCATTGGTTTCCCGTTATTGCAGAACGGTGCCTCCTACAAAGGGTTGCTAGAGCACTAACATATACCCTTTGGTTACACATACTAGACAAGTGGTACTTCCATGAGAAGCTCAGAATCTTGCTCATAAGCTCTTACTATGGAACTAGAAATCAAGACCCTCATCATAACCTGATTTGGCAAAAGACGACTTAAATGGTCCCTACAAGGTCGAAGAAACTCTCTCATGGCAGAGTCCAAGGTGAGGCTAGCTCTCCACTATCCGAACCTTGTACAAAAGACGATACATCAGCACATGCTCTGTTCTAATCCTCTATAGTCATAGCACTACATGGATTCAGATAAAACACATGCATGTATTGTACAAAAGACGATACATCAGCACATGCTCTGTTCTAATCCTCTATAGTCATAGCACTACATGGATTCAGATAAAACACATGCATGTATCATGCGGACAGCCTAAACTGGCATGGCAATACATGCATCTCTATGAATGCCTTGTACAAAGGGTCCCAAATGTGTGAATAATCCCGATACTCTGCCTTAAGTGGCATGACACTATATGCATGTACATGGGCACTTCGTATAGAAGGCCCCATCTTGCAACCATGCAGAAATACTAGCCTAACAAGGTCAAGGTACAAGACATATAGGGATAAGTCATAAGTATTAGCATAATCTAATGTTGATCCATACCTACCTTGCCCTAACGTGCAAGTATTTCAATGGTGGTGGAATACTTTCCTACCATCTTTCTCTCATGGTAACCAAACATGCAAGTACTTAAGGTCCCATGACTATCAGTCTACTAACCATCTCTTGAATTTACTACCCGATCCCAAAGAATGCAATCATATGGTAATTCCCTATAGAGAAAGATGCACATGATTAAGATCTCCATCGAACCAAAGAGAATAATCCTTGTAAAGCCCAAGAAACCATATTAGTCAGAGCTCCCAAAAGACTATCTCAAAAAGTCCATCTCAACATACGTGCTAAATGAGGTTGAGGTTGACATACGGATATCTATCACGACCAATATCTGATCCTATACATTAGAAAGAGTCATATAGACTCAAAACCACCAATGCGCCCAACCTATGTGGCTCATGGCATCAACCCATCAGAAAGTTCACGACTCACTATTAAAATATAGATCATGTGCCATTCCACTGTCAAAAAACATTGATGAATTGCAATCTCCTTTGTCCATGAAGTGTGGACCCAAACCATGCTTGCTATCCCAATACATACTATAGGCCGATCCACCCACAAACCATAATGTGGCAAGGCCCAAACTATCACCAAGAAAAAATCTCTTTATTTTATCTTCTTGTGTTGAAGGTCTTTTTACCTTAACCTTTTGTTATGTCCCCACTTTCCTTGGACATCTACATGGATGCATGTAGCACTATGTTTGACCAAATCAAAAAGGACCGGCCAATGTGAACAATTGGTTCTACTAGTGGACGATAAAGGCCTACAGGATAAATTTGAGATGAAGGGATTTTATAATGTATACATGTATGAAGGTTAACCAGCTAAGGACGGTCCAAGCAAACCGTGATCGCCTTCTGCTGACTGTGCCATAGGCAGTTTGTCTTTGCTTTACCTTTCATGTGTTGAAGATCTCTTGAGGTTAACCTTCTATTATGTCCCCACTACCCTACGACACCTCAAGGTGCTTGTAACTTTGCCAAAGCAAATGAAAAAGGACCCGCCAATGTGAACACTTGATCGTAGTATGAATCGGATGAGATGGGAGAAATGGTTTCATGTTCTATATACTCGTGTGGAATGTAGATCAATTGAGGAAGGAGCAGGCAATTTGTGGATTGCCATTTGTTGGATTGTGTGAGGGAAGGTAATTTAAGAGTTGGCTGCCCTAGGTGCCACCCTTATGCTTCCCACCCTTGGGCAGCCACCCTTGGGCTGACGTTTGAAAGCTAGCCAGCCTTGGGTGGTTGCTCCAGCAGTGCTCCCCATCCTATAGGTTATACCTCCAAAAAGACATTTTCTCCTCATATACCTCCATGTTCAGTACCATATATATATCCAGCATCCAGTTCAATACAAGTTTCCAACCACACAAAAAACCCAACACTTCATGGTCACATTTTTACCCCAATCTAGAAGATTCCAGTGCTGTTCTCTCACCGGATCTCTTTCCTCATGGCAATCACAACAAGGCTGCTCATTCCCTTCCCCACATACCTCCTACAAGGGCAAGAAAGCACATGTGTCATGACCCCCTGCTTCCGTAAAAGAATATCAGATATTGCCCATAAACACCACAGTCATCAGACGATGTACCAAACATCAGGCATCTAGCTACATGAAGGTTGAGGTAAATGAGACTTGTTTGAGCTCTTGACCACCTACCTGGATGTGGGTATACTATATAGGCTACCATGTCCTCTTCTCCTACAAGTAGCACCCCAAGCTAGCCTATGCAAGAGGGCAAATGACCTATCAAGCTGGACCATCTTGCCCCATGAGCTCTGGTAGATATGCGCATCTTTCTTTGCCGATTTGTGCATCTTTCTTTGCCGATTTGCGCATCTGTCTTTGCCTCACTCTCAAGTAGAAAGATGCTCTATCCCTCAAAAGAGGGTCCAAGACCCCAAAGTATAGTCTCTGTAGGTGCCTTATCTGAAGCACATGAATGACAGAGTCACAAATAGGTAGTTATTTCCTCCCATCTCAATCAAACTGGTGTTGTCAGTTGCTAGCTCAGAAACACCAAGCTACATTTACTTCTCTGTTCTTACAACGAGGAACTTTTGATATTAAGATGTTCTTAACTGGATTTCACACAAGAGTGAGACATACATGAGAGAATGAAAAAGAGGCACTAGTTCCTAAAAAGATGCCAACTTTTTCTCAAGTTTCCCAGAACATATTTACTTAAAAGTTAGTAGTATGTTTTTAACTTTACATTTCATCTGTTCCAATTCCCAATCTGCTTCTTCATGGATGGTTTTCGATCTTGAGCACTCGCAGTACTGGCAATGGAGACCGAAATTGAACCTTGTAATATGTAGCATGTCCTGAATTCTATATCATGGTTCCATGATCCATCTTTATAAGATTTCATGTAATGTTCAGGGAAACTCAGAATACCATTCTTTTCTTATTTTTCACATGCACACAAGCAGATAAACTTTCACAGATATTGACATGTTTATTATTCAACCACCTTTCAAACGAATGCTTCAAACAGCTTGAATTGTTTCTGATGCTGCCCTGGTAAATTAGTCTCACAAAGGACAAGGGACTCCTCATGCACAGACTACGAGCATAGAAATGCATATATCAGGATACCTTCAATGTGAGAAAATGCTGTATTGATGGCAGCCAGCCACTTGTCCTTTTCTAGATTTGCACGATCTATAAGCAACCTTCGATTCACACCTTCTGCAAGTTTGGCCTCATGAGCTCGACCCTCCGCCTCTGCCATGGCTCGAACTCTAATAGTTTCTCTTTCAATTTCAGCCCTCTGCCTTTCAGCCTTTCGCTGCTGAGCTTGTATTTGTTCCTCTGTTTGCCTACGCAACTGCTCCTGCCGTGCTGCAGCCTCTTCTTGCATTCTAACAAGCTCCCTATTCCTCCCCCGTTGAGCTTCATGCTCAGTCTGCACAATCATTTTTACAGGTCTTTATGTCAACCAGCAGAATTGGTTTCGGAGCAGATCAAGAAAGTTGATGGAAAGACAGCATACCTGCATTCGTTTTCTTGCCAATTCATCTTCATAACGAGCCATCTGGGCCTCCGTTTGTGCTTCTTGCTCGATAATCTTTCGCTGATCTTCAAAAATCTCTTCTTGTCTTTTCTAAACCAAAAAACTAGATCAAGACTCAAGTCTCCAAACAAGAAAACAGTACCTTTAAGTAGCATTGAATATGGAAAAGAGAAAACCAAAGTCAGTCAGAGCATGTCACACACAATTTGTTGATCAACCACAGCAGGATAGCTCATTAAATGAATATAAATTGACCTAGTATAGCAGGACTTCAATAATACTATACAGAACTCGTATAAAATTCAAGCAGTCTTTCGATGTAATATCATAATAGAAAGATGCACGCATAAGGCAGAAATGCACATGCACACAGTGAATTTCAACATGAAAAGCAATACACCGTTTAGCACATATATACTTATATTACCCACACACATGAAAAGTTGGACTCAACCTGGGCAACCAACACTTGTACACAGAACCAAAAGCAGAAAAAGTGTCCAAGCTACCAAAAAAGTAACTTATAAAAAAATTATTAAAAAAGAAAGGTGCCACAATTCTCACAACTTCAACTTGAACTTGATGGGCTGCATTCCTTGCCCTACGCGTCGCTTCTTCTGCGAGACGGGTATCCTCTTGTTTACGCATCAATTCAAAAACCTGGCAAGATTTTAAAAGACAATCAGGATTGCTGATCACGTGTGAGACTATAATGACAAGAATTGGTCAAATGATCTTACATGACTTTTCCAGAACATTCTTCAAAAAGAGAATGGGAATATTACACCAGACCATCAATTGAAAGTCAAACATATAAATGAACCTTTTATGAATAGCATTTGTAGACAAATTTCATACTAGTACTGAAAGTTGAACTTTGCAGCTATATATTCAACTTTGAGTATCCACACGACTGTAACTCTGTATAGCAGAAACGTGCACCAACAAAAATCTTTCCATTGGCATCCCTATATTACTTGCCTGTAAGACTTGTTTGGAGTTTCCTTTTTACTTCACAGGGAAACAAAAGTTACATCTGTCAGTACTAATAATCATAGTACTTCTGCACACTAGTCTACATGGATGCTGACCAAAGCATATGGTAGTTGTCAGTACTAAAAATCATAGTACTTCTGCACACTAGTCTATATGGATGCTGACCAAAGCTGGTAGCACAAGTTCTTTTGTCTATAGGGGTAATGTTGACTAGAGGGTGTTAAAAAAATACATTCATTGTATGTCGGCTTTTTCTGATGAGCAAAAACAGAAGGCTACAAATAGCATGTAGCTCTAACAAATTTATATAACTTTATATAAAAGGTCTGCAAAAGTAAAGTTTCACACTCCATCTATTATTTATGTACACCTAGCTGATCTACCTATTCCCTCTTCCTGTTCAGTCTAGTTAGTACATTGATGCAGTCATATGTGATAGATGCATCATATTCATTTTCTGAATCTCTTGTTGAAGTTCATTATTTATCTTCACTATCTTGCCCTATTCATATCTGAGATCTCAGTAGTTTTTTCTTTTAAAAAGTCATCATCATCCTCCCCAAACTATAAACCTTTTTTCTATCCCATTCTTTTGTTGGTTATAGGAGAAGAGATCAACGACCTATAGCTGCTTTTCAAGTAATAGCAACTGACTAATTCAAAAGTGTCAAGTTTCGTACCTGCTAAACCAAATTCCACCTCGTAATAAGCCAAAACCTATGGAAGAATATAAAGGCCAACATAAATTACACTAATTCTAGTGAGGGCCCATCAAGGAAGGCCTACTACTGCATCAGGGATTTAAGTCAACATTGTGCAAAAATCTTACCTAAGTAATGAATAAATCCATCACTTCTCAAATGTTATCTTAATAACAAAACATTAG
>CM035408.1:24850693-24993193 GCA_020310875.1 Ceratopteris richardii | reverse complement strand
TGATGTATGTATATTTGTGTATGCATATATGAATGTACATCTATGTATGGACATATGTATACATCTGAGCGTGCATTAGCATGGTTACACATAGATATACCTTCTTCGAGTATTTAGAATTATTGATCTCCCTAAGAACACGGGCACCGCGTTCAAGTGCTTCTGGATCAAATCCAGACTTTGAACTCTCAAATTCAGAAGAAGAGGCTTTGGTGGCGTCTTCTGCGGGAGAAGACGAATCCGGGGACTGTGATGGAGGAACAGCCGGAGGGCTCCGCCCAGATAGAAAGGGAAAATAAAAAGAGGATGTTCCGCCATCTGCAGACGCGGACGCCTTGAAAAGCATACAAGAACCCGCTGCTAGAGCCGCCGCCATTGTCGAACTGGCGGCTAACTTTGCCATCGCTACGATCACCTGTCCACGGGTTTTGCTGGGTTTTATGTTTTAGCTAAAGTATGACCGCGAATGGTCATAGAAAGAAGGGCATTCGAAAATATTCGAGGAACATCCTCCCTCGCCGATTGTAATTATTGGTAATTATCTCCGTTTAGCTTCCATACGTCAGTCGTAGTATGGTGGGTACTATGTAGTGTAAACATATATTCAGACTCTTTAAACAATTCTTATCGGAGAATTTTCAATTATATTTGTATGAAAGGAGGATATTTTTTTCCTTTTCATTAACTAACTTTTCTTAATCTCCATGGCCTCGGAATATTTTATCATCTTCCCATAGGCTAAGAAATCTGCCATACTCTCATTTGAGTAACATTTGAATGAATTATTCGAATGAAGGTGAGCATCTTACTCTTGGAAGGGGTCAGCATGCACATCTTACTTGATTTTCCCACAAGTTGAGAGGATATGTATCGGCGGTGTTAAAAATGTGATGTTGCTTGTTGCATGTGTGTGTGTGTCCTCCACCTTATGTATGAGTGAGACTGTACATGTGAAAATTCCAATGACTGGAAAATGAAAATGTTAAGTGTATGTTTTTCCTCTCGACCTCTTATGCCCGCTGTGTCATTGATGAGAAGTAGTTTTTGTGAGTGTTCACATCATATGGATCATGTGATGACGTCTACAACACTTTTACATAATATGGCTTGTAAGGAATTTCAAGACATGTGGACATGAGAGTTCGTATTTGATTGTAATGATATAACGATGATGGAGACTTAACAAGCAGCCAATGAGAAACATGTGAAAGTAACAAACCTAAAATTTATATCCGTGTTGTTTTGGCATGCAAGAGAGGAGAAATAAATCAATAGGTCAAGTAGAGAGAATTGAAAGAGAAAGAGAAATGGACAAATGAGGCATGGATAAAATACATATATACGTGAAAGAATGCATACATGCATACATAAATACATATATGCGTGAAAGAATGCACACATGCATAGATACATCCGTACAATGTGCATATATACATCCGTATAACATACATTGATACATACGTACAAAATACGTACAATGTACATGCATACATACCTACTTACGTACGTAAGTACATATGTACGTACGTACGTACGTAAGTAGGTATGCACATAAGTATTTATGCATGTACATGTACATGCATACAAGAATGAATATAGAATATAGAATGATGTGGGATTTGACAAAGAAAGGAAGAGGAGACTCCAAATAACGTAGCCTCAGCGAGTCCGCTTACACCAATTGTCTCAAACAACGTGTTTCCATACATGTCAAACTTCTCTGAACTCAAGCTTACATAAGTTGATTTTTCATTAGATAAGAAGAACTCATGAATTAGCTCATAGGAGGCTCAGACTCACTATAATGTATAATGTATAGTCTCCATCATAACAACTTGAGCAAAAACTATAATGTATAATGTATAGTCTCCATCATAACAACTTGAACATAAAACACTTATAATTCTAACAGAATCTATGTTGATAGAATCTTTTGGGCCATGCATGCAGCGTATTTGTGTTGTTGTTGCATAAAAGAAAGGATAAAGAAACCAATAGGTGAAGTCGAGAGAAAGAGAAAGATAAGTGGACAAATGAGGCATGGATAAATACATACATACATGCATGCATACATGCATACATAGATACATACATACATATGTGCATACATACAGAAAGACATGCATGTACATGGGTACAAAAGTGTGTGTGTGTATCTAAATGATCAAGCATAACAACTTGAACATGAGATCCTTATGTTTTTAGCAAACTCTATGCTGCTATTCTTGATAGGATGATATTGGGAGTCGTGCATGTAGCAAGCGCATTCAAAGCAGGATGTGCCTCAACGGAAGCACCAAATCATTAAAATGCCTACAAAATGATTTTCCTCGAGAGACACATAAAAGTTATCGTCCTGTTGTATAAGAATTAACATTAGACGCTCAACATCAAAGTCTATTTGATGACCAATATCAGAATAAAGTGACAAAGTGTATACAGGAGTAAGTGAAATATACGAAGACGAAGAATGGTACAATATGATGAAATCACACATACATGATGAACATCACACATATAGTAATTGTAATCAACTCGTGGACACAAATTTCAAACCCATGGAGTTGTGATGCTCGAGCAACAATATTTATCGCTCCGCTTCATGTTAACGCATATTAACTAGAGATAGGAGGAGGATGCGTGTGTATGCATGTATGCGTGTGTACATAGAGACACCCAAATACATAGTTATACACGTATACATGCATACATAAGTAATTAACCAACATGTTACCACATGGATTTAAAATATACAAAAAAAAAAAGCAAAAAATAATGTTAAACTATACGCAAAAATGCAAAAATGTGGCAAAAATCCAAAAGAATAATGTTAAACTATACAAAAAATATATATTTGCAGTGCCTCAATTCATAGAAAGCATCATATACCCACTACCTCTAACATGTTGAATACATGAATTTCAAGATTCTCAAGACTCAAGATGACATGTCCAACATAAGTAACCAAGAAGCATGTAACCACATGGATTATATTTCCACATGGATTCCATGCAAAAGAATAATGTTAAACTATACAAAAAAATAGATTTGCAGCGCCTCAATTCATAGAAAACATGGATACATGAATTCAAGATTCTCTAGACTCAAGATGACATGATTTGGGCTAGTATGTGACATATAAAATAACTTATGAAGCTCTTTCAATGCTCCCATTCACTCTATGAGCACGTCAATTATTTGTAATATTTTCAGTTAAAAAAGCTCCAATAGAAATTGTAGTCTTTGTTCTGAAGTATAAAAACTCATGCATCAAACTCTTAAATGTTAATTGAAGCATGTACTATCTTCGATAGGCCAAAGTTTTAGCATGTTTATACCTACACTACAAGAAAAAGGGGGGCATAGCGACGCCCCCGAATCGGATTATGCGACGAAAAAGACGAAAACGGTCGCTTATGCGATGAAATCGTCGCATAAGCGACGGTAAAAACTTAGGATTTTTTTTTTTGGCCGAGCCTCGTCGTATAAGCGACGATAGCGTCGCTTATGCGACGCTAAAGCACAAGCGTCGCTACTAGCGTTGCTAGTTAGCGACGCTATTAACGACGTTGGCAAACTGCAGAACGTCGCATATGCGACGCTCTGCAATGTTAAAAAAAATTTTCAATTCTCCCGGCACATTTGTGCCGGGATTTGGACGCGAGAGCAAGAAGAGACCGAGAGCGAGAGAGAGAGAGAGAGAGAGAGCGCGCGCGCAAGAGAGAGAGAGACACATCTACTTGAATCAAGGTATGCGCACACACACAGACACTTACACACACATACATATGCATACACACACATATACACACATAGACACACACACATACACATAGACACACACGCACATACACACAAATACACTAACATATACACACATACACAAATAATGTTGCATACACACATGCACACATAATGCATACACATGCACACACATATACACATACATATACACATACATATACACACACATACACACATACACACATACACACACACATACACACACATACACACACATATATGCATACACACACACACACATAGAGAGACATGCACACACATACACATACATGCATACATAATGCATATGCATATGCGTACATCCATACATACTTACATGCATACACACACATATGCATACATAATGCATATGCATATGTGTACATGCATACATACTTACATGCATACACACACATATGCATGCATAATTCACATGCATACATACACATACATAATGCATACACATACACACATACACACATACACACACATAGACACATACACACACATAAACACATACACACTCATAGACACACACACATACACATAGACGCGCATACACATACACACACATATACACACACACATACACACATAGACACATACACACATAATGATGCATTCACATACATACGCATGCATACACACATAGACACACATATACACACACATACACACATACACACATACACACACATATATGCATACACACACACATAGAGAGACATACACACACATACACATACATGCATACATATGCATACATAATGCATATGCATACATACACATACATAATGCATACATAATGCATACACACTCATAGACACGTAGCGTCACATACACATTGACACACACATATACACAAACACATACACACATAGACACATACACACATAATGATGCATACACACAGATACATATGCATACACACACATATGCATACATACATGCATACACATACACACATAGACACATACACATACATAGATACATACATACACATAAACACATACAAAAACACATACACACTCATAGACACACACACATACACATAGACACACACAGATACACACACACATACACACACACATAGACACATACACACATAGTGATGCATACACACATACACATGCATACATACATGCATACACATACACACATAGATACATACACACACATAGATACATACATACACATAAACACATACACACTCATAGACACACACACATACACATAGACACACACACACAAACACACATAGACACATACACACATAAGAATGCATACACACACATACACATGCATACACACATACAAACACATATACACACACATACACACATATATGCATACATACACACATATATGCATACACACACATAGAGAGACATACTCACACATACACATACATGCATATATATACATACATAATGCATATGCATACATACATACATACATACATACATGCATACATACACACACACATATACACACACATACACACACACACATACACACACATACACACATAGACACATACACACATCATACACACATAGACACACATATACACACACATACACACATACACACATACACACATACACACACATATATGCATACACACACACATAGAGAGACATACACACACATACACATACATGCATACATATGCATACATATGCATACATAATGCATATGCATACATACACATACATAATGCATACATAATGCATACACACTCATAGACGCGTAGCGTCACATACACATAGACACACACATATACACAAACACATACACACATAGACACATACACACATAATGATGCATACACACACATACACATGCATACACATACATATGCATACATACATGCATACACATACACACATAGACACATACACACACATAGACACATACACATATAAACACATACACACTCATAGATACACACACATACACATAGACACACACACATACACACACATATACACACACACACATACACACATACACACACATACACACATACACACATACACATGCATACACACATACAGACACATATACACACACATACACACGTATATATGCATATACACACACACATAGAGAGACATACTCACACATACACATACATGCATATATATACATACATAATGCATATGCATATGCATACATACATACACACATACATGCATACATACACATACATAATGCATACACACATATGCATACATAATGCATACACACACATACACACATATGCATACATACATGCATACATAACACACATACACACATACACACACATAGACACATACACACACATAGACACATATACACTCATAGACGCATAGCGACACATACACATAGACACATACACATACACACACATATATATACACACACACACACACAAACATACACACATAGACACATACACACATAATGATGCATACACACAGATACATATGCATACACACACATATGCATACATACATGCATACACATACACACATAGACACATACACATACATAGATACATACATACACATAAACACATACAAAAACACATACACACTCATAGACACACACACATACACATAGACACACACAGATACACACACACATACACACACACACATAGACACATACACACATAGTGATGCATACACACATACACATGCATACATACATGCATACACATACACACATAGATACATACACACACATAGATACATACATACACATAAACACATACACACTCATAGACACACACACATACACATAGACACACACACACAAACACACATAGACACATACACACATAAGAATGCATACACACACATACACATGCATACACACATACAAACACATATACACACACATACACACATATATGCATACATACACACATATATGCATACACACACATAGAGAGACATACTCACACATACACATACATGCATATATATACATACATAATGCATATGCATACATACATACATACATGCATACATACACACACACATATACACACACATACACACACACACATACACACACATAGACACATACACACATAATGATGCATACACACACATACACATGCCTACACACATACACATACACATACACACACATACATACACACACATGCATACATACACATATTTAATGCATACACACGTACATATGTACACATATATATATTGATTTGTAACCATTTTGTTTTATATGTTAGGTATTATGGATCCCAGTAGAGAGAGAAAGGCGAAACTCACTCTCATAAAAAGTCTTATGAGAGCAAGAGTTCCGTCAGATACTCTAGGGGCCATAATGCGGGACTACGCAGAGATGTCCGATGAGGAGCTGGATTATACGATCCAGATGCTTACGCGATCAGACGAGGGCTCTTCTGCGGATCCACATGCAGGAAGAGAGCTATCTACTCATAGGTATGTTTTTTTTCATAAATTTTTTTAATGATATTATAGCACATATTTTTATTTGTTTCTATCTATCTACTTTCAGGACACCTATACCACCTCCAGCACGTGATAGCAGAGCAGAGACGTTGCCTATGAGGACATGCATAGGCACGTTAGGACTAGAGTGCGACATAGAGCCAGAGGGGAATATTGTATACATAGGAAATGGATTGGAGTTCAAGAGGAGAATGCGTGCACTATGCGACTCTTACCTGCGCTTTATCCACTTACCGTGGAAGTAAGTAAAAGTTTTACATATAAATTGAAATATATATCTTATGTTTTATTTATATTATGTTTTTTATTTTTTTAGTGAGCATGATGAGAGGGATAAAAAGTACGTGCTCAGTTCACTTGAGACGGAGTTTGGGAGAGGGTGGTCTCTTAAATGGTGTTTAAAAGAGATGCGGACACTTATGGCGCATCGTCGCGACAATGCACGGTATGTATGTATATGAGAGAGAGAGAGAGAGAGAGAGAGAGAGCACTAATCTCGATATTAGGGTTTTGAAATCCCTAATTTAAAAACTCTAATTCAACCTTTTAGCCATATGTTTGAAGTATATGTACACCTCCGACGTCCTACTAGAGAGATGTCTCTCCTCCCAACCTTATGCCTCTATATATAGCTACTCGAATCAACGAGGATCATGATTCATAATATATGTAAAGATATATACACATCATGTAGATAAGATACATAAATATAAAATGGAGTAGATATATTATGCTTCACACATACATGCCTAAATGCACACATAAATATATATATACATACTAACATATTTACATGTACATATTTACACATACATGTACATGCCTACATGCACACATAAACATATATATACATGCATACATATTTACATGTACATATTTACACATAGACACATATACATATATATATGTACACAATTATAAACACTTGCATATATTACGTACATGAATACATGTATACATATATCACACACATGCAAACACATACATATACATGAAATACATATATATGCATACTAATATATGTATACATATAATACACATGAATACACACACATATGCATACATACATGATAAAAATTTACTCCTCGAAGATAAAGCTATATATAAAATAATTAGGCATACCCCCGAGCTTCATGTTCTAACTTAGAAGAACATGATTCCATCTCTCTAGTAGGATTCATCGTTATTCAAGTTAATAAAAAAAACCTATTATCTGATATCCATTTAGAAGCTTGAAGTTACTATCTAATCTGCTCATATGTTTTCATTATTGCCATCATTTTGGTAAGACATCAATATAGTCTCATCTTCATTATCCTTATTGATTTCATTTATTTCTTCTATTGTTAAATCTATGTTCTCATGAATCACATCATCTATTGGTGGATTAATATCTATTTCTGGTAATTCCTCTTCCTCATCAGTAGAATCAGCATGTAGAGAATTATCCTCTTCATCAAAAAGATTAGTATCATTATCACGTATAATGAGTCTAATTTCTATTCCAGATGTTGATGTATCAGTATCTGATGCTGAATCATCAAGAGGACTTTCTTCAATCTCTCGAACAATAAACTGTTCAAACAATGACCTACCTCTAGGTTGCACATGAATGACTTGCCACCAAGGATGAGCATCTGGGTTTTTATAAAAAAATGCTTGTTCAATATGCCTAGGAAGAATATATGGTTCTTTAGTAGATCGCATTACCTTGGAAGAATCAATTGCCCAAAACCCAGATAATTCCTTTCTTATTGTAGAATTACTACCTTTATACTCCGCTCGATACCAGTCAACCTTCAAAATGACCTATCAAAATATATAACAACAAAAACGTCCCATTATTAGGTGCTTAAAAAAATAACTAACTCTAAAAATATATATATAAACTTTTTTCTACCTGTTTGAATGTACGAAATGAAATTTCGTAGATACCAACAATAGTTCCTACGTAACCAAGTTCGCTATCTATAAGGTTCGTGTCTTTTGAGCTAGCACGTGATAGTTGCTTGAAACAAGCAACAATACTAGAATCCTCTGTTTTACGTAAAGAATCAATGGCTTTGATTCTAATATGCTGTCCAAAAGCCCACATATTAGTGAACATTCGAGCCTGCAAAATAAATTCAATTAGTAAATAGAAACTAACATACATATATGAAAAAAATAAAATATATATTTTAATAAAATTACCTTTTGTTCACAACCTATCATTAACTCTCTTTGCTCATCTTAGATTTCTTCATTATTTGCGTTGGCGCGTTGCAAACGACTATATAGCCAATCCGTGAAAGAAGGTATATCTGTAATCTCATTATTATCGAGATTACGTCTAGATCTTTTGTTTTTTCGCCTTTTACTTTGGAGACTTTGAAGTTCCTCGTACTCGTTAACGAATGCTTGCATGCATTCGCTATTATATGCTACAAAAGTAGAAACATCATTTTTTTCTTGAAATGTAAATAAGAATGGAACCCCCTTACCTGATAATACCTCATCTGTTATTTTTGAAGAAGACTCGTTGGTCCATGCACGTGGAGCTTCTTCATGAACTCTTTCAAGGTACTCACTAACGTAATACATGCACTCTTCAAGCATCCAACCCTTTGCCATGGATCCTTCTGGTTTTGCTCTTTGTCGCACATAACCTTTTAGTATTCCCATAAATCGCTCGACCCAAAACATCCATCGAGTGTTGACAACACCGGCAATCTCTATCTCATCTACAAGATGGACTAGTAAATGAACTTGAATATCAAAAAATGAAGTAGGAAGTTCTTTTTCCATCAAACATAGTAGCTCTTTGCATTCACGTTTTTTTTGTGGGATCGAATTTTTATCGATCTCTTTGGATGTAATCCACCTATACAAATCATAAAAACAATTGTAAAGAAGTTAATTAAAAAATAAAAGATATCCAATATTCATACATATTAAATATAAAAGTATCATAATTACCTTATAAGTGATCCAAGACGATAGATCACATCTCGTACTCCTTTCGTTGTACATCCATCGATAACCAAAGGTAAAATATGTTTCAAAAAGTTATGCCAGTCATGGGTCTTTAATCCAGATAAGCTCTTATCATCCATAGTAAACATGTTTTGAAACGATGCTCCATATCCTGTCGGAGTCTTGATCAATTGAATTCTATTGTTGATAGTCTGTATCTCTTTTGTTGTAAGTACCCAAGGAGCAGATGCATAAGTCGTTTCTTGTCGATGTCTATCAAAAACTGGCCATAACTTTGGTTTGGATTTTTGATCTTTCAAATCATTCCTTGATGTTGTGGTATCTTTTAGTCCAAGAAGATGCTGCCATAGTGAATAACCAATATTTTTGAATATATGCATAGGATCAAGAAGATGACATACTTTTAACTCTTTCCAATACTCCAAAGAATACCATATTGATATGTTCTCTGCGAGTGCCAATTTCCCTTTACCTCTGTTCACATACTCATTATCTGAATCATCACTGAAGATTTCTGCTTCTGGATCTATCAGAGGTCCATCTGTCCATTTTTTATACAATCCATAGGCGTCATAGGTTTTGGATATTGGCCTGTTTCAAGCTTTCCATTAAAATGTATCGCTTCTCTTTTAGATCTTAATGGATGATCATCAGGCAAGAATCGTCGATGTCGAAGATAAATATTTTTGTTGAGATTCTTACTATAGATTGATCTCAACCAATCACCACAATATGGACAAGCTTTATAACCCTTAGTAGATATTCTTGCATCATGGAAAAGGATAAAAATATAATTAGATTAAATCATATTTATTTACATGCATATTGAATAAAAAAATTACATCAATACCTGAACAAACGCCATATCCAGGAAAATCGTGAATAGTCCAAGCCACAATACCACGAATCGTAATATGTCTTTCATTGATGCTTTTCGATATATCAATGACATTAATACCTCTCCATAACTCTTGAAGATCGTCAATGAGAGGAGCAAGATATACAT
Organism: Ceratopteris richardii; assembly: GCA_020310875.1. Lineage (NCBI taxonomy): Eukaryota > Viridiplantae > Streptophyta > Polypodiopsida > Polypodiales > Pteridaceae > Ceratopteris > Ceratopteris richardii. Next base: position 24,981,937 of record CM035408.1, on the reverse strand, counting down.
TCATATCTTTAACTTGTCTTTTGCCTGGGATTAAAAGTGAAAGCATTAAATGTTCCTTTTTAATGCTAAGATATGGCGGAAGATTGTAGTTTATGACTACCACTGGCCATGTTGACCATTTACTGGATTTCATGGAGAATGGATTAACCCCATCTAATGCAACTCCTAACTTTAGATTCTGTGGATTTTGTGCAAATTCAGGCCATGTAGAATCAATATGCTGAAAAGCAACACTATCATGAGGAATTTTGATTATTCCATCAGTACTTTTGTGATCATGTCCCCAAGTCAAAAGCTTTGATAATTCGGGGCTTTGAAACATATGTCTAATCCGTGGAGCCAATGGAAAATGTCTCAATACCTTATTCGGGATTTTACCTTCTTCACCCTTATATCGAGGAGATTGACATTTGGGACATGTCAAAGAGCCTGCATATTCACCTCTATATAAAATACAATCGTTAGGACATGCATGTATACATTGATAATCTATACCAAGATTGTTGATTATCTTCTTCATTTCATCATGTGAGGTAGGAAGAATATTTTGACTTGGTAAAAACTTTTCAGATAATAACCTGTAAGTTTATCAAAAAAAGATATATTAAAAAAGGTAAATAAATATACATACATATATACATGTAGGTTTTTATTCTTACTTTAGATAAGGTAAGAACAAGAACTTGAATTGAATAGATACTTTTTGTCCGCGCATCTTTTAAAACTATTAATGCATCTTTCAAAATATTTACGCAAAACAATCGTATCCTGTCAATTCACACATATGTTCATATAATGGTGACCTGGATGAATCGCATGCACAGAGGTTAGTCAAGATAGAGCAGGATTTCTCGGGTATGCAGTAAACCTCTTGCATGTCAATGATGAGCATCTGAACTTTAGGATACAAAGTGGACTACTCCATTATAATCAGATTGCTGTCTCTTGAGTAACCTCTGTGCATGCGACTCATCCAGGTCACCATTGCGAATATTTGGAAAGATGCATTAATAGTTTTAAAAGATGCGCGGACAAAAAGTTTCCATTCAATTCAAGTTCTTGTTCTTATAACCTTATCTAAAGTAAGAATAAAAACCTACATGTATTTATATATGTATATATATTTATGCATATATATATATATAAATAGATAGAAAATTGAAATTTATACCTTAATAGTGTCGAAACAGATACATTACTCCATCCAAAACGATTTTGAAGGTTGAGAATAAGTAAGCTCGCACTTAGTCGTGTCAAACGACTTCCTTCATATACATGCTTTAGACATTCCTCTCGAAGATATTTCTCATTTTTAGAAATATCCATGCTCTCACTATCATTTTGATACCAATCCTCAATAAAATCTGCCATGCCATCATATTCATCATTGTCACACAAATCTTGTACTTTATCGTCTTTTGAATATAGATCTTTCAACTTTGCGTATTGCACAGGATTAGTTTTGCGTAGCCTCCTCATGGAAGCTTTTGATAATCGTGGTCTTACTGGTAATTGTGAATGTTGTGGACGAATATCATCAACATCATAGGTTGGATTCTACACATATAAATAAAACTCATTAGTATTCCATAAATGAATAAAAAGTAAACTTCAAATATAAAATTAAGTATATAACTTATTAAATAGGGATAGAAAATTTTTATTCTCTCTAGCTAAAAGGTGCTCTTGGAGGTCTACGCCATCCATAATTCACTAATAGTTCATCACCAGCATGTAATGTAGTAATAGCATTGACAACTATGTATCGTGATACATCTCTACTCATGTATGGTGATTCATGACTATTTTCACGCTCCTCAAATGTGCAATTAGTCCTTGAACTATTATGTAACCCTCGACTACTATTTATTAAACCTGCTATATTTCCATGTGTGTAAGGTCTTCCATCAATATATAATCTTTCATTTTCTGCATGTAAAATCCTTCTACTAGTAAGAGATGTTGCGTTCAAGCATATTCCATAAGTACTCATGCTTTGAACATGACGTGAAAGTCGATGCCAATCTCCCCATCCATATATAGGACCACAAAATGACATAAGAGTGACTTCAGAGTTCGGAGGCACATACAAATCCTCTACAATAAAGAGACCACGACCAGCATTAGTAATAGTGGATGGAGCAATCATATAGCGATTACCCCAAAAGTTGAAAACCTCTCCATCTAAAGGAAGTGGTCCTCTATTCCATCCTCCATATCTTCTTCTATCATATGTTTGTACTAAAGAACGATCACGAGCTGGCAATGGATAATCTCCAGCCGTTTCATTCTCTAAACCAGGAGGTAGAGGATTTCTAGAAACCTCTGCTTGTAATTGATGAACAGCAAGTCCATGACGTGTACGAGGTATATTAACATTATGAGAAAAATCATCATCATCATCATCATCGAGCAAGTATTCCTGTATATCAATAATAATTTGATTTTATACATGGTTTTTAAATAAAAAAATGACATTAATATATATAGAAAATACATACCCAAGCATTATCACGTTGACTAGGTGATGGTGCATGCTCAAAAGTACCATACTCTGCCTCATGTTGAATACATTCCAATCGTGGTCTTCGATACGTGCCATAACAAGAGTTACACCAACATATAATATGCTCTTGATAGTAAAATTCATCATAATTCCTATCGGAGGACACATGTGAAGTCGTTGCATGGGTAGGAGGTGGTGGAGTACCCTCTGATTGATCAGAATCTGCACATCATAAGAAACATAAAAAAAATATATAAGTTATATATCCATCAAATATAGTTAAAATTAAATATTTCATAAACTTACAGTATAAAGTCGTTGCACGATGAGGAGACGGTGGTGGAGTTCCATCTGATTGATCAGAATCTACAAATAATGGTATTTGATATTAATAATTTGATTATCTACATAAATAAAAAATTCACATATACATATTTACACATACACACATATTCACATATACACATTTATACATACACACATATTCACATATACACAACACATATTATTGTGGGATAAATGCATGTATTTTGTATGAATGAGTGTATATGCATGCATGTGTGTGTACGTATATATGTGGATATGTATATGTGTGTTTATGTTATATGTATGTATATGTGTATATATATACATATATGCATGCGTATATGTTTGCATGTATATGTGTATGTGGGTATGTGTATGTGTATGTGTATGTGTATGTGTATGTGTATGTGTATATGTGTGTATATATGTGTATGTATTCTGATTTTTTTTTCTGTTTGAGATTAAATTAACAGGAGATATTGTATGGTCGAAAAAAATAAGAGGCGAGCTAACATACCACCTGAGTCGTGGCAGTTTTTTCGTAGACAGCTACGTCTTCAGGAGTCATTTCCTCAGCAGAAGGTACACAAATTAATAGTTTATATTTATAATTTTTAGATATTGTAGTAATTTTTTAATTTAATTTATGTATTTTTTTCCTTGAATAAACAGGCTGCTGCAAAGAAGAGAGTGGAGTCGGGCCACACATCGCACTTAGGCCAAATGGGCCATAATGGTTTTGTAGCTACGTTTGTAAGTATATGTGTTATTGTGAGTATATTTTTTATTTTAGTTAAAATGCAAGCAACTAATGTTTTTTGTTTGTTTCATTGCAGCGAAAGGATTATGGCCGATATCCTACGAAACACGAGATCGAGTATGCTACACATTTTGGATATCGGCGTTTGAGCGAGTATATACAAGATCATCCCGATGCCTTTGTGAGTATTTTTAAATTTTATATAATTATTTTGTTGTTATGAATGTTTTAATTATTTTATTGATTTATGTTTGTTATATGTAATACAGGAGTATTATGGGGAGACAAATATGGATGAGGTGGAGAGACAGACACAGGAGGGACGATCTCGATCGTCACAGGGTGATCATGAGGATGAGGATGAGGAAGATCAGGATGATCATGATATTGCTGATGATGATGATGATCATGATGATGATGATTAGGATTTTAGTTGATTATGACATTGGATTATATGTATTTACATTGATATATATATATATATTTTTCTATATATTTTTCATTTCAGTCATGTTTTGAATTGTGTGTATGGTATTAAGTAATGAAGAGTTTTGTTCTATTGATTGTTATTATTGTTTATATTAAGCATGTGTTTTAATACTTTAATTATATAATTCATTCATATGTGTGTACCTAAGTGTATATGTATGTGTGTGTATATGTATGTATGTGCATGTGTATGTGTGTGTATATGTATGTATGTGCATGTGCATGTATAAGTGTATATGTGTGTATGAGTATGTGCATGTGCATGTGTATGTGTGTATATGTATATGCATGTATATGTATAACTCTATGTGTATGTGTGTGTATTTGCATGTATATGTGTATATGTGCATGTGTATGTGTGCGTATATGTATGTATATGCATGTGCATGTATAAGTGTATATGTATGTATCAATATGTGCATGTTCTTGTGTATGTGTGTGTATATGTATAACTCTATGTGTATGTGTGTGTATGTGCATGTATATGTGTATATGTAGGTATATGCATGTGTGTGTGCTTCTTCATCATGTATAAGTGTATGAGTGCATATCAATAAGTGTGAGTATGGTATGTAATGAAAATAACACAATTCAAATGATCTACAAATAATAGAAATTGTACTTACAATTGTGATCCATAGTTTTTGCTTGGTTAGCTTCTTGAATAACCTGCAATAACGAGAGAGAAAAGAGAGAGAGAGAGAGAGAGAGAGAGAGAGAGAGAGAGAGATCTAGAGAGAGAGAGATCTAGAGAGAGAGAGAGAGAGAGATCTAGAGAGAGAGAGAGAGAGAGATCTAGAGAGAGAGAGATCTAGAGAGAGAGAGAGAGATCTAGAGAGAGAGAGTGAGATCTAGAGAGAGAGAGAAAATTCAAAGAGAGAAAGATGTAGAAAGAGAGAAACAAAGACAGAGGGAGACAATAACAGAGAGCTTAAGCAAAACAACAATTCTGCATATACTTGCTTCAGCTCGTAAGCGCAGCGCAATTGCGAACGTTGGAGAGCTCTTCGATCGGATGCGTGAAAATGCCGATTGCAGAGCCTCCAACGTTTTAATTTTTGTCCGTCAACAGATCGTCGTATAAGTGATGCAACGCGTCGTCGTATAAGCGACATTTGCTTAGCGTCGCTTATCCGACGGACCGTCGCTTATGCGACGCAAGAAATAAGCGTCGCTTAAGCGACGCATTTGAAAAGCGTCGTTTAAGCGACGCTAAACGGGAGCGTCGCAAATACCGTCGTTTTTTGCGACGTATATTCAACGGTCCGCGCTCGACGGTAATTCCGACGCGAGTTGCAATTTTATAGCGACGAAATTCTGTCGCGTTAACCGTCGCTACACACCCGTATTCCTTGTAGTGCTAGGCTTCCAAACAAGCATGCAGATCAAGATCATTATCATCGTGGATATAGCATGTCATATCTAGGTTAGCATACTGCATGAGCCATTCCAATAATGAATACACAATGATCGAATCCTATAATGGAAATCAAAGGAAACCATATTGAGCCTTAGTTTTCATGTGATTTTCTATATCTCATGATTGGCTCAAAATTTGGAGAACCAATGCTACCACCATGTCTGGAACTTGCCAAAACCCTAAGAGCAGTTGTTCACTTGTTTGATTTTGACATCGAGAGATCTTGTTTTGGATTGCTCACATTATGGATGACATCATCAATTCATAACCGCCATTGAATCCCTATATAAGGAGGGCTTGGCCACATACATCCTTAGTCTTGTCAATGCGGTCTTGGGAGCTCAAGAACTTGCGATCTCTAAGTAAGTACTTTCCAATTTCTAGTTCGAGTTCTAGTCTTGTTCCTTGTTCTAGTCTAGTTTTAGCCTAATATTGTAGACAACCCATCTTGTCCTCTTGTAATCTTGTAGTACAATATATTATTCAGCTATTTCTCGCACCTAGTTCATCTCCCTCAAGGGAATTCTTGTAATTCATATATCTTGTTTCATACCCACAATCCCTCGTTGTGGGATCTCTTGTATCTTGTCTAGGTAGATCAACACTACTCATAATCCATCTTATCATTTTGGGGATGAAGTGTGATTACTCATGAATATTTTGTAGACTTTGAGGCCTTGTGCAAAGCTAGGACATTAGAGATTCGGTCCTTTCACCATTTTGGCCAAGATTAATCCAATCACCTTCAAGCTCTAGTTATCAAGTACCATAGGAATACATCTAGTTTTCCATGTATCCATGTCGGAACCATCCACCATTGAGGGGGGAGAGACCCAATCCTTCACCACTTATCAAGATTGAGGATCATGAAGAATTTTAGGTCAAGCATGTCTTAGATTCAACAATCTCCCAAAAAGATTGGAATACCTTGTTCATTGGAAAGGATATGACATCAGTAATCCTGGGAACCTTTAGAAAATCTTCAAAGAGCACCAAATCAAGGTTTGTGAATTCCATAAGAAGAATCCAATGAAACCCAAGCCACATAACATGGAAGCCATGGAACTCATTGCTTGAGGGGGATCTGATGTCATGGACATCAAAAGAAACCATCTTGGACCTTAGATTTCATGTGATTTTCTATATCTTATGATTGGTTCCGAAATCCTAGAAACTAGTGCTACCATCATCTCTCAAGTGTGCCAAAAACCCTGTTATAACTTATGGAATATGTTGAACAATGCATTGTTGGAGTGTTAAATTATTAATGTATTAATGTGTTTTTGATGTTTTTGATATAGCCGCTGAAGGTTCGTGAGGAGCGTGCAAGGCGTGAAAGGGTGGATATCAATAATCCGAATAATTATTATTTACCTCGTAGAAGGTTCTATTGTTAGAAATAGTTAGAAAAGTAATGGTTAAAATAAGGGTCGCTGAAGACTGCAGTTTCTGTTATTGAAAGCAATGGCTTTTTGTAAAAGTTAACAACTTTTAGTTTCATGCTTTCTTTTCGAAGCCGCTCTCATGTAACCACTCTTTTCGATGTAATAAAAAATTCCTATAAATACATGCACTCTGTGGACTGTCGAAACAGAGTGCATGGGGGGAGATTGCACCCAATACTGCGTTCGGTCTCGTCTCTTGTTGTCTCTATTTTTTTGTGTGTTTTCTGCATTTGTAAACTCTGTGTGTGCGTGAGCAAGATCCTGACAGCAGTGGTATCAGAGCTTTGCACGCGTCCATACAAAGGGTTCTGTTCTCTATTCGTGATTCTGATTCTGATTCCGTCTCCGTCTTCGTCTTCGTCTTCAGTTCCGGTTCTTGTTCCGGTTCCTGTTCCTGTTCTAGTTTATGTTCCTGTTCCAGAACCAGAACCTACGTTTACACCTACGTTTGCTCCTATGTTTGCTCCTTCAGCTTACTCCAAGGTGTCAACTAAGGCAAATAACTTAGGCAATACATTCGCAACATTGGCACCCAAGGCTCCCTTGGAGACCGTTGGCAGTCGGCTACGCGTGAGGCAATTTTAATTTTGAGTGGCAATAGAGAGTTTTAGATTCCCTAAGGTAGGAGGATTTGAACCCACAACCTCCTACTTACAAGGGAAGTACTTTTACCACTACACTCTTTCTTGGAGTTGTCACTCTAGTTCTCTCCTCTTATATTTAACATAACTTGCATTTTTTCTTACTTTTCAAGGTGGCACGGTGTGACGTGACGCGGCATGTCTTAGGGTACACTTCTCAGGGTACACCAGGGTACATCCAGACAGGGTACATCAGGGTACATCCAGACAGGGTACATTCTGCTAGGGTACATTTCATGAGGGTATATCCCGAGAGGAAAGCACTAGCTTAAGAGTCCAAGAGCACCATGGAGGATTACAATAATTCACCTTTACCTGAGGCAACACTCGAACAACAACTAGAGATTTTGCGGCATGAGCTTCGAGGAGCTCAGAACGAGATCCGCCAACATGATGAAGTCCTCCAAAAGATACAAAATGATGAAGATAACCTTACGAGAGTAGTAAAAGCTATTGTTTCTGCCCAATCTGATGTTACTCATTCAAAGATTGGTGCTAGAAACTACCAGTTTCTACAATTTGATGGCCGAAAGGATGGGCCTTTAGTCCTTTCTTGGCTGTCACAGTTTGATGATTTTTATACAAATGAAATGTATGCTAAAAGTGAAAAAGTTAAATTTGCCACTAACTATTTAGTAGGAAAAGCTCAACTCTGGTGGAATGTCCTGCGGCACAGTACAGAGTGTCCAACAATGTGGAAGGCTTTCCAAGAAAAAGTGAAGGATTCTTTTCTTCTTCCTCAATACCATTTACATGTTCGACGTGCATGGATGACCCTTACATGGAAGGATGGTGATACGGTTGCTACCTACATGGAGCGGTTCTGGCAAAATTTACTACTTGTTCGAATGCTTGAAGAAGTACTGGAGGATAGTTTGCAACGGAAATATGAAGATGGTTTGGAGGTGGGAATCCAAGCTAAGCTTCACACCCTACGACCTACAACCCTCAACAAGGCTATATCTTTTGCCTATGATGCAGAAAAAGAATTCCAGTCCATAACCAAGTCAATCCGTCTACAACAACCGCGCCAACAACCACTTTATGCTAAACCACATCTTCCTCTGAAGTGTAATTTTAATGCCCCATCTTACCCTAGTTTTCCTCGTCCTCCACAATCCAATTACTCAACTCCACCTGTTGCTTCATCTCTCCAACCAACCAAACCACCTACCCTTCAAACTTTAGCGGTGGATGCCCAAGAGAAGCGACCACGAATCACTTGCTGGAACTGTGGTAAACCTGGACATACAAATTTAAGGTGCAGATTGCGACCTCTTCACATGAAACCGGCTAAAGCTCAATTGCATAACATGGAGGTCCATAATGAAAAAATTCATACTGTTTGGACAGAGGAATCATTGGAGAAGGACTTAAGTACCTTGGGTAACGATATCTCTCTTCATTCTCTACTTTGCATGCAGGGTACAATAAATAACAAACTAGTTAAAATTCTACATGATGATGGTAGTTCACATGACTTCATTTCACATTTATTAGTACAAGAACTTAAATTACAAATGTTTCCTTCCTTGTATAAAGTGAGAGCTGCATTTCAAGGTAGTCGTTATAATGTAACACGAGAAGTGCAAGATGATACAATTAGCATAGGCCCATATGTTGATTCACGAACATTTTAATTGCACCTTTGTAATCTTACGATGTTATACTAGGTATGCCTTTTTGTCACCATTATAACCCACGTATTGACTACCATACACATACCTTTAACTTTGAATTTAAAGGTCAAGTCATTAGTTTGTCTGCACGACATGATTTTCAGCCATTTCCATTGATTAGTCATACTCAAGTAAAACGTGCATTTAGGAAAGGATTCAACTCACGCATTGTTTTTGTCAATGTCATCAATGATTATATTCAGACACTTCCTGATGCATATAAACCTTTCATGAGTACTTACAAGGATTGTTTTATGTCTGAGTATCCCTCTGAACTACCACCATCTCGAGGATCCTTTGACCATAGCATAGACTTAGTCCCTGGTAGTTCTCCTGCTCATAAAGCACCTTATAGACATGGCCCACTACATCAAAGGGAAATAGAAAACCAAGTAAAAGACCTACTACAGAAAGGACTTATAAGGCCTAGTTCTTCCCCATTTGGAGCACCAGTTCTCTTAGTAGAGAAGAAGAATAAAACTTATCGAATGTGCATTGATTATAGAGCCCTTAACAAGATCACAATAAAGAATAGATACCCTATTCCACGAATAGATAATCTCAAAAATAAGTTACGAGGAGCTCGTGTCTTTAGTAAAATTGATCTTAAATCCGGTTACCATCAGATTCGTATGACACAAAGTGATATTTTTAAGACTGCATTTAGAACTCAAACTGGCCATTATGAATTTATGGTGATGCCTTTTGGACTTAGTAATGTCCCTGCTACATTTGCACGAATGATGAACAATATTTTTCTTGATTATCAAGCTTTTGTTCTTGTATTCTTTGATGATATACTTGTTTATAGTAAGAATGATAGTGAACATGAAAAGCATCTTGAAACAGTTTTTTATTTGTTATGAGAGAACACACTTTATGCTAATCCTGAAAAGAGTTACTTCTTTCAACGTAAGCTTGCATGGGGACTTACCCAACAATAGTCCTTTGAAAAACTAAAACATGCACTTTCACATGCACCTGTTTTACAACTACCTAATTTTTCACAACCCTTTCATGTTGTTACTGATGCTAGTGGTTCAGGAATAGGTGTTGTTTTAATGCAAAATGACCATCCCATTGCATTTGAGAGTAGGAAGCTTAAGCCCTCAGAAAAGAATTATAGTACGTATGATGAAGAATTGTTAGCAGTTGTGCATGCTCTGCGAATTTGGAAACACTATCTTATGGGCTCTGAGGTCTTCATCAAAACCGATCAACGGGCTATTAAGCATTTATTAAGTCAACCTTTAATTTCTAATAGGCATCTTAAATGGGCATCATTCATTCAAAATTTCCAACCCATGATCCAATATCAGCCTGGTAAAGCTAATGTTGTAGCTGATGTTCTTAGCCGTTTTCCTTTGCATTCTGTTGTTTTGCATAATATTTCTGCCATCCAAATACATTCTTTTCAAGAAATGGTTTCCACTTATGCATCTGATTTGTATTTTTCACGTGCATGTCATGACTTCAACAATGGTGCATCTTTATCTGATGAACATTATACATTTCATAATGGTTTTCTTTATTATCAACATAGATTGTGCATAACCCAAGCTTTTAAAGATTTTGTCATTAAAGAAATGCATGAACCATCTTACATGGGTCATAGAGGCATACAGAGCACCATTTCTACTTCCAAAGATTTCTTCTTTTGGCCACACATGGAAAAAGATATTGAACCTTATGTTTCTCAATGCATTGTATGTCAGCGTGTCAAACGTCATCGTGGTAAACCATTTGGATTATTAATGCCACTTTCCATTCCAAATGAACCATGGGAAAAAATTTCTATGGATTGTATCACAAGTCTTCCCATCACTTCATCACATAATGATATGATTTGGACAACAGTTGATAGATTTAGTAAATATGCATATTTCATTCCATGTAGAAAAACTTTGAATGCACCTCAAGTTGCAAAATTATTCATTAAATGCATTTTCCCACATCATGGATTTCCTAAAGTAATGTTATTTGATTGTGATGTTAGATTTTGTAATCATTTTTGGGTTGCCTTATTTCAACGTTTTGGTTCTAAGATAGATTTTAGCTCTGCATTTCATCCTGAAAGTAATGGACAGAGTGAGGCTACAAACAGTACTATTCTTGATTTATTGCGTTGTTATTCATTAGATAATCCTAATAACTGGGATGAAAAGTTGCCATTGCTTCAATTTGCTTACAATAACACTGCTGTTAGCAGTAGTCAAGGAACTGAAGGACTAACAAGACAAGGAAGCCAACGAAGGGAGTCAGAGCGAAGAGAAGATACAAGCAGACAAAGTAGTCAAAGAAGATCGGAGCAAGTAGGCCATTATTTTTTCAGGAAGCTAAAGCATATCAAAGAGGTGGACACATAAGGAGAAGGAGCAAGTAGGAAGCTCGAAGATGTGTATGTCAAATCGTTAGAGGAAATCCCTACAAAAATAGTGATTTTCATCACTAAAAGCCATTGTAAATACCATTTCATATTTTTGTAGCTCCATTTTGTGCAAGCCAAGGAGTCCTTGAGCTTGAGGAGCATTAGAAGTAGCTACCTACCAGTTTTCATAATTTTTAGACTCCATTTGAGCCTTCAAATGGGGCCTAGAACCTAATTTTTAACTAGGCCGGACATTAGGTCTGGACACGACCAAAACCTAGTCAAAAACTATAAATAGAGCTAGAGAGCTCATTTTTGGGGGTTAGCTTGTAATTGATTTGAACTTGTATGAGCTTCTTGAAAGTAATCTAAAGAACTCCATTGCTTCTCACTCTTTGTCTTGCCTTGTGTGCACGTGTGTGTGTATGTGTGTGCATGTTAGTGTGCTTCGCACTCATGCACTTGTGCCTTCACTTGCTCGAGGTCATCATACCATCCTCACGTCTTCCCGGATTGACATTAAAGGAGGTGCTACTCATCACTGAGCTACACCAAATTTTGGCGCCGTTGCCGGGGATCAAGCTTTGAGGACGAGCGTGTGATGGTAAGACGTAGATTTGAGACGTTGGCGTTGTAGGTAATTTCTTTACTCTTCTTTATTTTTCTCTTTCTTACTTCATCATCATCATCACCATCATCATCCTCACCACCTCCCACCTCCATCTCCACCATCGCGAAAACTTTCAGTTTTTGATCATATCACCTTCTTCCTTCCATTTCCCTCATTTCACTTGTGAGAGAGAGCGAGAGAGCGAGTTGTGTGCATTGCTTTTTGCCTGTTTTCTGAGCGATCTTGCAGGTACAACTCTATCATCCCCTCCAGCACGTTGCGCAGGTACGGACGAACTCGGAACTGCCTCTGTGTCGTAGACCTCTGTCGATCGCGATCGACAGAAAATTTCGTCTTTTGGTAAAACAAAGTGCACCACCATGACATGCACAAGGAGCACATTCCAAATCACTAGAAAAAACTAAAAAATTCTGTGTTTTTCTGTCAATCGCGATTGACACCGTCGATTGCGACCGAAAGCCACGATCGACAGATTCTGTCGATCGCGATCGATAGAGACGACCGACTGACCCTGTCAGTCGCGATTGACACCGTTGATCGCGACCGACAGCCACGACCGACACCTCTATCGATTGCGATTGACACAGTCGATTGCGACCGACTGAATTTTGACGATTGACTGAATTTATCGCATTGCCACATGTCCATCGCGACGCACACATCCCGATCGACTGAAAGCACGACGAAAATCCCGAAAAATGTGTCGATCGCGATTGACACCATTGATCGCGATTGACAGGACCCACGACCTACTCTGTCGATCGCGATTGACACTGTCAATCGCGACTGACGTGTCGATCGCGATTGACACCATCGATCGCGATTGACAAGACCCACGACCGACTCTGTCGATCGCGATTGACACTGTCAATCGCGACTGATGTGTCGATCGCGACCGACAGGCCCCGACGGACACCTTTGTCAACCGCAATTGACAGACCTGTCGATTGCGATTGACAGGCTTTTTTGGCCAAATTCTAGGGGTTTTTTGTTCCAAGTTATTGGAGTAATTTTTATGCATACTCATCAAGCAATTAGTGAGTTGTGAGATCCCTATACGCGTGTTTTGAGAAAAACCCTGTGAACTATCAGCCTGTTTGAACCCTGTTTTAACTTCGAAACCCTGAACAGTCATAACTTTCTCATACGAAATCCGTTTGCTGTGATTCTTGTTTTGTTGGAAAGCTCGTGGGGAGTACAACCAAAACTCCCACTGGTTATGATAAATTTAGTATCAGGATTATTAGATATACTATTTTGAAGTTGACCATATCTAGGGGGCACAAAACTAAGGGATCTCTAGACTTGTTGGCCATAAAAACAGAGGGCAAATTGATATCTAGTATGCATGAATGGAAGTGAGTTTTTATGTCCTTTGAATCTAAGTCTTGAGCTAATCTTGGGACTTTTACAGGTCCATTGAGAGCACTTGAGGGCATCCAAAGCAACGGTTTTTTGGCAAGCTTGAGAACCGGGTTCTTGAGCACCAAAGGGCAAGGAATCGGCAAGCGAGGTTGGAATACTCTCAACACCCTTTGTCAATTCCTAGCTCAGGCTAAGTACGAATAGTGCTAGAAGTAAGTCAGGGCAACGATAGGCACGAAACAAGTCAAAGACTATCTAAGAAATCAAGTTCAAGAGATAACCTGTGTGTGACCGATAACTTTGAAGGAAAAGAACTTAACGGGGAGCGATCAATTTCAAGTGCGGAAATTAACTCAAGCATATAGAGATGTATTCACTTGGAGTTACAAGGATTTGAAAGGTGTTGACCCAGACATATGCTCACACACAATTCCCATGACCTCAGACGCGAAACCCTCTAAATAGAAACCATAACATATAACGATAATTATGCTGCTAAGATCAAAGAGGAGATAGATAGACTGGTAGAAGCTGGATTTATTTATGAAATTGAGCACACTGAGTGGGTATCCCCCATTGTAGTTGTGCCCAAGAAAAATGGAAAGCTATGTGTGTGCATTAACTTGAAGAAGGTTAATGCAGCCACAATTCGAGATAACTATCCACTTCCAATTACCGAGCATCTATTAGAAAGGGTAGCAGGCAAGGAAGTCTACAGCTTCCTTGATGGATTTTTGGGCTACAATCAAGTAGCCATAGCCCCAGAAGATCAGCATAAAACGGCTTTTGCCACAGAGTGGGGCATATTTTCCTTTAGAGTAATGCCATTTGGGCTTACCAATGCCCCTGTTACCTTCCAGAGACTGATGTGTCATGTGTTCAAAGAGTTCTTGAGGAAGAATTTAGAGTTCTATGTTGACGATCTCTGTGCTCATTCCAACGTTAGAAATACACATATACCTGAACTCAAGCAAATCTTTGACAAATGCAGAGAATATCAAGTCTGCTTGAACCCAGAAAAGTGTGTTTTCATGGTCAGGCAAGGCAAGATTCTAGGGCACATAGTGTCAAAGAATGGTATATCCACTGATGAAGAGAAAGTGAGAGCCATAGCAGAGTTACCTAGGCCAAAGAACGTCAAGGAAGTACAAGCTTTCATGGGGCATTGTGGTTATTACCGACGGTTTATACACATGTATGCCATCATAGCAAAGCCTCTGTATGGACTTTTGACTAATTTCGAGTGGACCGATGAATGTGAAAACTCTTTCCACGAACTCAAAAGGAGATTGTGTTCAACACCAATCTTGACCACACCAGATTGGAATAAGCCCTTTCATGTTCATGTGGATGCATCCAATTATGCTATTGGATGTGTGCTTGCACAACCTACGGGCGAAGGTAATATGGATCTTCCAATTGCCTATGCTAATAGACAGTTGAATGCAGCTGAACGAAACTAAACCACCACTGAACGAGAGGGATTAGGCATGGTATATGCAGTTAAAAAGTGTAGACACTATTTGCTTGCAAATAAATTTAAATTCTTTACTGACCATCAAGCATTGTTATATCTCGTGAACAAACCATGCAATACAGGCAGATTAGTAAGATGGTTTCTCTTATTAATGGAATATGATGTTGAAGTTGTGGTAAGGAAAGGGAGGACTCACTTGAGAGCAGACCACCTCTCTAGGCTCACATCTGGAGAAGCCCTACAAGGAGTATCAGATGACCTTCCTGATGCTTACTTGTTTAATTTGGAAGTTGTACCTCAGTGGGCTAAGCCATTAGCGCCAGTGTTGACATACGGGCCTAACCACCCAGTCATAAACACTCAAGATAGGGAGGTAGTAAAAGCCCATAAGTACCATATCATGGCAGGAAGTATGTACAAGCACACAGATCAAGGGATCCTAGCTTGTTGTGTGGAAGAGGACGAGTACGCTAAATGGTTGCAATTAGCACATGTAGGTGCATTAGAGCAGCACTACTCGAAGCAACAAACCCTACAGACACTCAGGAGACTCGAAGTGCATTGGCCGACTATGGAAGCTGATATCCATAAGTTGTGCAAGGCATGCCCTATCTGCTGCATTAAACCACCTGTGGAACATGCCACTTTTTTTCAAGTTTCCATAGTGCCAGATTGGAGTGAACCTTTAGTAGCCTTCTTAAGGACGAAAACATTCCCTCAAGATATGACCCTGATGAGACAAAGAAGTCTAGAACAAGAAGCCCAGGATTACTCACTTATTGGTGATAATTTATACAAGCGTGGTAAAGATGGTTACCTTAGATTATGTGTCCATGAGAGCGAGTATCTTAAAATCTTGGAAACTGCTCACCAAGGTGTAGCAGGAGGACATTTTGGACCAGATAGGGTGATTAAAGCAATCCTGTTTGCAGGCTTGTGGTGGCCTACCCTTCACATGGATGCACATACCTATGTGAAGAGATGTGATGTTTGTCAGCGAACTGAGTATCCTATACGCAAAGATGAGATGCCTTTGAAACCTATGATGGGTGGACGTGCATTCTCTAAGTGGGGAATAGTCTTTGTTGGTCCGATTAATCCCCCAGCTAAGGGTTCCCATGCTGAGTATATCATTGTTGCCACAGACTATCTAACCAAGTGGGTAGAAGTAAAAGCTACGACAAAGAATGATGCTCAGACGACCGCTAAGTTCTTATTTGAGAATGTGTTCACTAGATACGGGCTACCTATAGAGCTAGTAAGTGATAGAGGCACTCACTTCTTGAATGAAGTTATTGAAAATCTTCTCCAAGAATTCTTGGTGGTACATAAGAAGTCTGCCCCCTATCACCCACAAGCTAATGGGCAAGCCGAAAGCACAAATAAGATTCTGTGCAATGTATTGACCAAATTAGTGAATAATAAACGCTCTGATTGGGACAAACAACTACACCATGCTGTTTGGGCATACCGAGTTGCCTATAAAACGGTACACCAAGCCACACCCTTTCAGATGGTATTTGGCCAAAATGCAGTGCTACCATTGGACTTCTTGATACCTACACTAAAGGTAGCACAGGAGCATGAGTGGACGGGTCATGAACTCTCTTCGAGGATTTTTGATCAGGAACGACTAGGTGAGACAAGACTACGAGCTGCAGCAGGTATATATGCCGCTAAGAAAAGACAGAAGGCGTACTTTGATGCCCATGTTAAGGATAAAGGATTGAAGGCCGGAGATTTAGTTTTAGTCTACACCCTGAAGCAACATGCGAGAAAATTAGAGAAGCGTGGCTATGGACCTATGATCATAAATAGGATCTCAACGAGTGGAGCAGTACAACTGGCCACATTAGAAGGTGATATTCTTCCGAGCTACATCAGCGGGTGCAAAGTCAAATTATATCAAGAACCCCTGACTGAAGAGATGTTAGATCGACTTAACACTGCCAAGAAACGCAAGGAAGAAGAAAAGCGAATTCGAGAAGAGGCGCAAGCAAAAGCTTTAGAACGCATCCGAAGGATGAAGTTGAGAAGTCTGGGTAGAGATCAGGCCAGGGTAGATGACTATGCGGACCCAGGTTATCATATAGCAATGTGTGAAGTCTCAGGAATAGATTCTCATAGAATAATTGATAGACGACCTTTTGTAACCTTAGAGATAGGACAAGGAAAGGGTGCAAGGACTATAAGAGCCTTGATTGACTCAGGTGCAACCACTAGTGTTGTTAAATTTTCTTCCTGTCAAAAGTTGAAATTAAATGTCAATCCTATAGAAGCCTATCTCATAGGATTGGGAGGTGTGGAAACCCCTTGCATGGGCGAGGTGGAGCTTCCCCTCCACATTCAAGATGTTTTAATGACAGTGAAAGTACTAGTGTGTCAAGATGAGGACCTCACTGAGCCTCTGGTCTTGGGTCAAGATTGGATCTATGACCATGCAGTCAATTTAAACCTAAGAAGTGGACTTCTTCAGGTTTGGGTCAATGAGAAACACATTACAATTGAGTTAGAAAGTGAAGCACTCAAGGAATTAGGCAAGACACACACTCCTGGTCCTTCCAGGAGTACACATGAAGATGACCATGTTGTTCTTGTCCAAAACTATGTGATGCAGAGGAATGAGGATTTCAATAAAGAAGTCAAGGACACAACGGAACTCCCATCTTTTCCAAAGGTCAGAGGGATGCAACAACCAACGGCAGATCAAATACAGAAGACTACCTATGCCGGAGACCAAACGAACATGAGAATCAGGATGTCTCAGCCATTGAAACAAGTGTGGGTGCGGAAAGGCGAACAGCCTGTTGTGATCAAGCCAACCACACGGGCAAAGATTCTTATTAGTAATCAACGACACGACACTAATAAGAAGTCTTTCAGAAATTCTTCTGTGAAAATGAAGTCTATCTGGGTACCCAAGAAGTCGATGAAGGCTAGCCCACAATCAAGACAAATTTGGGTGCCTAAGGCTTGCTTGCGGGCTCAAATAGCTACACAGAAACCACATCCCATACAACATGGTCCACTCACCCTAACATCTGATACCCATTCGTATACACCACGCACGAACACATATTCACCCATGAGCACGAGTAGAATCACTTGTAAATGGGTCCCTAAAAAGTCTCATTTCCAAGCAGATGCTCTCACCAAGCCCTCTAGAGTCTCCACAAAATCAAGACCAACAACCATTTTGTTTGTTTGGTAGCCCAAAATGTGTAATAAAGCCCCGACCCTCATTTCTAAATTCATATCCACTTACTAACTTCATCACTCATACACCACACCTTTCCATTTAGCTCTTAGGATTATCCATTCTCTAACTACACACACGGTTACCGAACACTTGTTGACCTACTAACCTCTCACTAAAATCATGTTAATGTTGTAATGGGGACGCATGAACGCTTGGGTCCATTTGCAATGTTAACATTCATTTGTCTATTCTCACAGAATCGATGACCAGTCTCTTCACCATGGCCGAGGCAGGAACTAGCTCCCAGGCAGGCACCAACCCCCAAATCGTGGACATTGAAAGTCTTCCCATTGAAGAGGAATTGAAGGAACACCCAGTGGCATTGATGGCATTACACGCCATACCAATTCAGAATCCTCCACAGGGGCACACAATGCCGGTCAGCAAAAACTCACATTGGTTCAGTGATGTGGCCGGATCTCTGGGTGAAGGCACTTACATGTGGGAGGCTGAGATAGAGTTCAACGGGCGATGGGGTAGATATCATTTTTTCACCAGGGAATTTGAGAGGCTTCAAAATGATGAAGGTCTGAAACCCATCTGGAAGAAGGCCGGACTCTATGACTATTTCAAGGCTCAGTTACCCAAGCCAGATTTTCTATGGTGTTCCTACTTAATTAGCACTCTGACCCCTAGTAAAGAGAAAAAGGGATATAGTACCTTCGTTCTACCATCACTTACCAGAGGTAATGAATTAAAGTGTTTCAAATTGACGAACAACTTGGTGAGGGAAGCGCTTGACATGAAAGGCATGCATATCCCCACCGAAAAAGAGATGATGGTCCCGAATAACATGAAGAATAGGAACCTGACTAAGCTCAAAGACATGGTGGCAATGACACCCACAATCGCCATTCACTTACGAATGGTCATGCAAAATTTTGCGTTCCCAGCTCAAGAGCGGTTCACAATGCCACCCAAGAAAATATGGTTCAGTCTATATTTAGCAGATGCCTTCAATTTGACAATCAACATGCCGCATTGGATTATCGAACAAATCCACTTGGCACATCAACGGTGGTATAAAAAGCAAAAGTCGGTACTTTATGGATGTTGTGCCCTCACCAGGATTGTGTATAGATGTTTGGCTTATGATGTGCCAGTTCAAAGGCTTATGAGGCGCAGTTCAGATGCCCTGAGCATAAGCCCGCGGTGCGACACTGACACCAGAGACAACTCCACGACTTTCGAGGCGTGTACAACCCTTCACTATCAGATTACCAAGACACAACACTGATGGACCAAATTTGGTGTTTCCACCTGTACCAACCGACCTAGAGTTTCCTCACGGCTTCACATTAGAAGACCTAACTGACGAGGAGGTAGCCAGAATAATCGAGGCTGTTAACGCGTAAGTCGAGGCAGAGCAAGCTAGTGGGCAACAATCTGTTACAGACCAACCCCATCCTAGACAACCAGGTGTAGTTGAAGTGGAGGATGAAGAAGAAGAAGAGCAGGAGGAGGAACGAGGTGGACAAACAGAAGAAGAAGAGCAGGAATATGAACAAGAAGTTCTACAGGAACTTGAGGGTGCCCCGGCTTATACGAAGGAATTGAAAAAGCTGTATGATATCATCAACAGAGTTCAAGAACAACACAAACTGTCCCTGGCAGCAGGAAAAGCCCTCATGAACCAAATCCTTGAAGAGGAAGGTGTGGACGAGCAATACCAAGCAACCCTTGATATGATTTCTGATGCATTGGGGGTACCTGAGACGATGCATACAGCTCTTGCACACTCGAGAAGATCGAAGCGACGATACGGTAGACGCCCCCCTCGATCAGGAAAACAAATGAATATATTAGTATCAGAACCACAGGGCACCACATCCACAACCACGGGCATAGCTCATATCATTCAGGAAACTGAGGAAGCCCATACATCCAGTGCACCCCCATCACCCCCTTTACCACCCCTACCTCCAACTCCACCAACTTCACCCCCCACTACCAGTGTAACTACTACTATTACCGCCTCAGAGTCCACTGCCCATACCGAAGCACAGACTGTCAGTCAATCCACACAACCCATACACCCTATCACCACCTCACTTGTATACACTACCACTGACACTGTAATTCTAACTGCAGCCACGGAAAACCCCGTTCCCCCGATCACACTTCCTGGCGGTTCATATTCACAGCTACACACACCACTTTACACCTTCACCACCATCACTGCACCCACAATTCCCCTGTTCACAATCACTCCCATGACCGCATCCACTTTTGACTTCATGGACATATCACCCACCTCCGCACCTCTCCCTCCCCCCATACGTCCACAATCTCCCATTCCCCCACCACCAACTTCACCCTTTTCGAGCACAACATACATGCTCCCATTCCCCTTTCCCTTCCCTTCTGCATTCAACACCTTTCCCGCATCCACTCCCATTAATAATGTATTTAATAATATGTACCAGTGTATGTCTCAACTACAACAGCACTACCAGCATCTGGATAACCAACATACGAGCCTCTTCCAAAGCCATGAAGCGCTACAAGCACGATTCATTGATTTAGAGAAAGAGAAGCAGGTCTTACAACAGGAGTATGATTCATAGAATTTAATACACAGGTGAAGAAAGAATGGGAGATTCTCTTCAGATAGAGAAATTGGATGGAGAAAACTATCCAGCTTGGTCAATGAGGATGGAAGCTCATCTCATGAGAAAAGAATTGATAGGTTACATCACAAATGAAGAAGAAAAACCACAATTCAGAGATCCTAGTGTTCCAACTAGGGATGACGTCTCATATTTGAAGACTTGGATGAAGAAGGATGCTCAAGCAAGGAGCATTATCTACATGGGAGTTAATGACTATTTGCTACCTCATATTAGAGGTCTTGAAAGTGAAAGTGATATATGGAATGCTTTGGAGGAGCATTTCCAAAACACTACAAAGTCAAGGAAGGCATCTTTGTGGGCAGAGTTTACCACATTCAAGAAGAAAGCCTCTCAATCCATTTCTAATTATGTAACAAGAATGAAGGACATTGCAGATGCATTAGGAGAAGTTGATGAAGATATTGAGGAGGATAAATTGGTAAGGCAAATCCTCACAGGTTTGAGAGGAGATGAGAAATGGAATCCATTCATTTTTTTCTACTGAATTGTCACTAGATCATTTCACTCCTGATTTAAATCAGGTTCTAGGACACATGCTAACTTTTGAGTGTTGGGAAAGATGGATGGATGATCCAAGAGACTGAGTAGGTACTGCTAAACCTACTTTGTACCAGCCCTCTTTTGCTTCAGAATTGATTAGTAGACTTCCTTAGCATTTCAATGACATCAAGAAATGGCCTATGTCCTTTGGAAATGATGTGTGCAATGATTGAATCAAAACAGATAACTTTGGAAATCATAAATCCAAGAAAACCTTCTATTTATGTCTTGACACCTGCTGAATGTTTTGCTCAGTGTGACCAGCACAATAGCAATTGATAAAATTACTTCTAGGGGTATTTAATTAGCTTATTAGGCTACCATTTTCAAGTGGAATGATATAAAAAGATAAACTATGCTAAGAGAAATCAATTTAGCAAGATAAGCTATACCCCCGATTTTTTAGGACTGTAGCAGAAATAGACCAGTGAGCATCTCGACGCAGATTTCTCAGAATTGGCTGAATAGAATGTCTTCAAATTTTGACAGCATGTATTAGACTTCAAGTTGAATCCAACAAGCTTTGAATCACTAAATTTGGTGGAGTATTGATCGAGATATGCCCTTGACAAGTTGACAGACTTTTGAGTAGACTAGCAGAGAACACAGAGATGAATGATGTAAATGTATCTATAAATTAACACTTGTGTACAATCCCATTGGCATGAATAACATTTCCTAATGGTGTAGAGAGGTGTAGGCTATGGTATAGTCCTCACAAACACTCAATTACAGTAGAATGAAGCTCGAAAGTGAAGTGATCTACCCGCGACTTTTTCATATCCATTTTTATAGGAAATGACTAAAAATTTGAATTCAAATTCAAACTTTTGGCTCCCTATGATCAAGCTCCTAATTGCTTGGAGATATTCTCTCAATCAAGTGAGTTACATTTTCCACAAATCACTTAGGTAGGTGATTACAAAGGATTCTAAGTCAATTTGACTTTTACAATGAGATAAAGTGGTAATTAGCCACTAGCATATGTTCCTATGTTTCTTCATGTATGTAGAGTCTTCATGATATCTTCCAAGCCAAATGTGTAGGCTTGTGATTTACACCAACAGCTCCCCCTCAAGCCAAACATTTTGGCTTAAGTCTTCATCTTCAATCTTCAAGTATATCCTGCAATCCAATCATAGATTTGAACCTGCAAAGTTTGGTTCCATCCAAAGCTTTAGTCAGCAAATCTGCACATTGCATATTGGTTGACACATAGGTAAGTTGAATCTCTTTGCTTATCAACTTTTCTCTCACATAGTGGTAATGAACCTCTATGTGTTTTGTCCTGGCATGATAGATAGGATTAGCTGCAAGGTGAAGAGAACTTGTATTATCTCCAAATATAATTTGAGGCCTAG
The DNA here is from genome assembly GCA_020310875.1 of Ceratopteris richardii. Taxonomy (NCBI): domain Eukaryota; kingdom Viridiplantae; phylum Streptophyta; class Polypodiopsida; order Polypodiales; family Pteridaceae; genus Ceratopteris; species Ceratopteris richardii. The sequence continues at coordinate 24,959,057 of CM035408.1, read as the reverse complement.
TATATAAGCCCAATTCTGTGTACAAAAGCTTAATCCAAATTGCTTCTTGAGTGGCATTAGCTAGCCCTCTATACTCTGCTTCTGTAGAAGACAATGCAACAGTTGGTTGCTTCTTTGCAGACCATGAAATTGGTTTGTCACCTGCAAAAGAGATATATCCAGAGGTGCTTCTCCTATCATCCTTGCATCCTGCCCAATCTGCATCTGAATAGACTTTTATATCAATATTTGAAGTGAAAGGAAAATACAAACCATGGTTCTGTGTACCCTTGAGATACTTCAAGATTCTCTTGGTAGCCTCTAAGTGAGGTATCCTTGGCTTGTGCATAAATTGACTTAGCACACTAACTCCATATGCAATATCAATTCTTGTAAGAGTAGCATAGTTCAAGCTACCCACCATACTTTGATAACCTGTAATGTCCTTGACTTCATCACCTTCATGGGCACTTAACTTTAGGTTCACCTCCATTGGAGTGCTTGCTACTTTAGCATCCTGCAAATGAAACTTCTTCAACATATCTTGTACATACTTTCTCTGAGTAATGTATATCCCTGAATTAGTGTAAACTAATTCAAGCCCTAAAAAATACTTCAATAGTCCAAGATCATTGATCTTGAACTCCTTCATCATCTGGCTTTTGATATACCTGATTCCATTGACATCATTACCTGTAATGATGATGTCATCAACATAAACACAGAGATAGATTACCTCTAAATTACTTCTCTTAATGAACAGAGAAGTGTCAGCCTTGCTCATGACAAAACCTTGGTCTTGTAGGTAAATGCCTTGGGTTTGTGCAAAACCCTTGGCTACTAATCTGGCTTTGTACCTATTAATTGTTCCATCAGAGTTTCTTTTCAACTTATAGATCCACCTGGATCCTATTACCTTCATAGAATCCTTCTTGGGTACTAACTCCTATGTGTCACTCTCCTTAAGAGCATCAATCTCCTCATCCATAGCTTCTTTCCATTCTGATTTGGTTATTGCTTCTTCGTATGAACCTGGTTCTTCATTTGACAAATCTTTGGCAAGATAAACTGAATGTTTAGTAACAAGAGATGTATCATACCCATATCTGATAGGTTTCTTGCTTTCTCTTTGAGATCTTTTGATTGATTGAGTTGATGATTCAGGTATGTCTTCAAGCTTCTTCATCTTCATTTTGCCCTTTGACTTCCATGCTTTGAATTCTTCAAGGTTGATAGTGTCTTCATCATCTGAACTTGAGGCTTCCCTCCTTTGCAAGTTTTGGAAATTCCTCTTCCAAATCATAGGGTAGTTTGACCTTCCTGCATTCATTCTCATACCACGAATCATTTTCATCAAAGATCACATCTCTGCTTACCATAAATCCCTTATTGGTAGGATTATAAAACCTGTAACCTTTTTTATTTAAATCATACCCAATGAAAATGCATTTTTCAGCCTTTGGGTCTAGCTTACCTCTTATCTGAGAAGGAATGTGCACATATGCTATACATCCAAATATTTTGCAGTGATCCAATGATGGTCTCTTACCATGCCATGCTTCATAGGGTGTCATACCATCAAGTGACTTAGATGGTAACGTGTTTATGAGGTAAGTGGCAGTAGAAACACTCTCTGCCCATAGATAGTTAGGTAATTTCTTCTCATTAAGCATAGATCTAGCTATCTCAACAATTAACCTATTTCTTCTCTCAGCTACCCCATTCTGTTCAGGAAAATACCTTGTGGTTATGTCTCTTTTGATGCCTCTGTCTTGCAAGAAATTTTCAAACTCATTGGAGAAGTATTCACCTCCTCCATCTGACCTTAGCCTCTTCAAATTCCTTCCTGTCTGGTTTTCAACTAATGCAAGATATTTTTAAAAAAAATTAAATACCTCATCCTTGTGCTTCATGAAGTATAATACAGTCCATCTGCTATAATCATCAATGAAAGACACATTGTACCTTGATCCTGAGACTGAGGGGTCTTTGCAAGGTCCCCAAACATCTGTGTGTACAAGCTCTAGATAGTCTTCATGCATATATCCTTTCTTGGAGAAGGGTAACCTGTGAGACTTACCAAATTGACAAGCACCACACTTGTAAATCATATGTTGCTTGGCTACATTAGGTATCCCAAGCACACATTGGTCCCTGCACATTTGTTTCAAGGTTCTTTCTCCTATGTGCCCTAACCTTTTGTGCCAAATCTCAAGCTCTGAAAGTGTTTGATCTTTATAACTGTATAGTGCAATATTTTTTGTGTCTTCTAGCTCAAAAGTGAAAAGTCTACCTGATTTTTCTCCTTTAGCTATCCTTTTGAATCCATGTCTTGGGTCCTCCACAAATGCTCCATATTGATTGAATCTGACCTGCAAACCTTTCTCTACAATCTGACCAACACTCATTAAGTTCTTTGTAATTGTTGGTACATAAAGTACCCTGCTCAACAAATTATTTTTACAAGAAATAACTAAAATACTATGTTCTAAATAGTCTTCTAAATATCTAAATAAGTCCACACATGATTACCCTCACAAGTCTTCACATTTCCAACTTTAACCACAGAATGCTTTGTATCATCACCTGTTTGGACTTGGTGTTTATCTTTTGGTTCCTCAAGATCAGAGAGTAGTGCCACATTACCAGCCACATGATTTGAACACCCTGAATCAATGTAAAATAAGTGATCATCATTTGTACATGTCTTTGAAGTCATGTTCATGATCAGAAGAGAGTCATCCTGCTCTTCTGTGTAGTTGTTGTAGTCCCTTCTAGTTTTGAATCCTCCTTGGTAGTTCCCATTGTAATTGTTGGTGTAGTTGTTGTGGCCTTGGTGATTGTTGAACCTTCCTCTTGACTGTGAGTATCCACCTCTTTGGTAGCCTCTTCCTCTCTGATTTTTGTAATTCCTGAAACACGCATCTGCGGTATGATTTGATAAACCACAAATGTTACATGGTGATGAATTATAGGGTCTCCCCCTACCTTGCTTACCTCCTCTGCCCCTTCCTCTTGAAGATCTACCTCTCCCTGCATAGTTGGCTTGGGAGGTAGAGCCTTCATCTTCCACCTTCTTACTCTTGCCTTTATCCTTAGATTTCTTATCAGTGTATAGGGCAGAGGAGTTGTTACCTTTGGATGTATCTCCACTCTTGGTTAGCTTTGCTTCATGTGTAAATAGTTGACCCATGAGAGTTGTAAGATCTGGAGTGTGCATGTCCATGTAGAGATCCATTGCAGCGGTGAAGCTTTCCCACTTGTCATCAACCTTGATTCCATTGATTACCTGCCTCACAATTTGTTCTTCTTCAATCTCTTCTCCTATGCTTGCTAACTGATCTGCAACATCTTTGATCTTGGTCACAAATTATGAAACAACTTGCTTAGGTTGCTTCCTTAGTGTTGTGAATTCAATCCACAACTGATTTTTCCTAGCCCTTGTATTGGAGGAAAACTATGATGACAGAGTTTCCCAAGTCTCTTCGGAAGTTTTGCAATTTTTGATATGTGGCAAAAGAAAGTCAGAAATAGAGTTGAGTAAATATGACCTTGCCAATGCATCCTTAGCACACCAGTGTTGAGCTTTTCTTGTTCTTCCTTGGTTGGTAATCCTCTTGCTTTGAATGAGGGCAATTCCTCATCTCCTGAGATGTATCCATAGAGACTCCTTCCTTGTAGGTAGGTCTTCATTCTTAGAGACCAAGCTTGATAGTTGTTCCTGTCCAATTTATCAATAAATGAAGGAAAACCATCTCCCATTTTACCTTATTTGCTCTGATACCACTGTTGGGAAAGATGGATGGATGATCCAAGAGACTGAGTAGGTACTGCTAAACCTGCTTTGTATCAGCCCTCTTTTGCTTCAGAATTGATTAGTAGAATTCCTTAGCATTCCAATGACATCAAGAAATGGCCTATGTCCTTTGGAAATGATGTGTGCAATGATTGAATCAAAACAGATAACTTTGAAAATCACAAATCCAAGAAAACCTTCTATTTATGTCTTGACACCTGCTAAATGTTTTGCTTAGTGTGACCAGCACAGTAGCAATTGATAAAATTCCTTCTAGGGTATTTAATTAGCTTAGTAAGCTACCATTTGCAAGTGGAATGATGTAAAAAGATAAACTATGCTAAGAGAAATCAATTTAGCAAGATAAGCTATACCCTCGATTTTTTAGGACTGTAGCAGAAATAGACCAGTGAGCATCTCGACGCAGATTTCTCTGAATTGGCTGAATAGAATGTCTTCAAATTTTGATAGCATGTAGTAGATTTGAATCATTGAATGTGGTGGAGTATTGATCGAGACATGCCCTTGACAAGTTGACAGACTTTTGAGTAGACTAGCAGAGAACACAGAGATGAATGATGTAAATGTATCTATAAATTAACACTTGTGTACAATCCCATTGGCATGAATAACATTGCCTAATGGTGTAGAGAGGTGTAGGCTATGGTATAGTCCTCACAAACACTCAATTACAGTAGAATGAAGCTCGGAAGTGAAGTGATCTACCCGCGACTTTTTCATATCCATTTTTATAGGAAATGACTAAAAATTTGAATTCAAATTCAAACTTTTGGCTCCCTATGATCAAACTCCTAAATGCTTGGAGATATTCTCTCAATCAAGTGAGTTACTTTTTCCACGAATCACTTAGGTAGGTGATTACAAAGGATTCTAAGTCAATTTGACTTTTACAATGAGATAAAGTGGTAATTAGCCACTAGCATATGTTCCTATGATCCTTCATGTATGTAGAGTCTTCATGATATCTTCCAAGCCAAATGTGTAGGCTTGTGATTTACAACAACATTGAGCAGGATGTCAAACGTGATGGTGATAAGAGTGCAGGTCAAACAACGTATTCAAAGGATAAGAAGAAGAATAGCAAAGGCAAGCAACAAGCAAATGAAGAAGAAGGTACAACTAGCCAAGCGAACTTCCTAAGAGGTAGAGGAGGTGGCAAAGCTAGAGGAAGAGGCGGATGCAATAAAGATGGAGCCAAAGCTTTTTGGATTTGTGGTAAGACAAATAATTTAGCTCATGATTGTTGGCATAATAATCACAATAATGGATGATATAGTCAAAACTTTAATTCAAGAGGAAGAGGTGGCAGAAACCAAAGAGGTAATTTCAGAGGTAGAGGTAGTAGAGGTTACTTTGGAAGAAATGCAAGTAGAGGATTCCAAAGTCAATCCTATAACAATACCTACTACAACTATGCTTCAGATCAAAAGGAGGATTCAACCTTGATTATGAATGCAACTTGTGAAAGGCAAAGTGAAGACCAAAGAGTCTTCTACATTGACTCAGGGTGTAAGAAGCACCTGAGTGGTAACATAACTTTGATGACTAATTTGGAGAATAAGGTAACTAATCATGTAGTTCAAACAAGTGATAATACAAAGCACAATGTGAAGTCAATTGGATTAGTGAAGGCCAAGGATGGAAGTAGTCTTCTGAGTAAGGTCTTGTATGTTCCTACAATTCCAAAGAATCTAATAAGTGTAGGGAAAATTGTTGAAAAAGGTTATGAAGTAAGGTTCACTAGTGACGGAGTTTTTGTGGAAGACCCTAGCAATGGGTATAAACAAATTGTTTCAGGAAGAAAGAAGGAAGACTCTTTACATTGAAGATTCAAGGTAATGTTGGTCATGCCTTGTTCACTTATAGAGGACATAAGATCTCTGAGTTAGATCTTTGGTACAAAAGGCTTGGACATTTCAATGAAAGAGGTATTAAGGATATGGTTTACAATGGTTCAGTGCTTGGATTGCCTAATGTTTTAGGTCAACATATGACATACAGATGTGAGACATGTCAATTAGGTAAGGCTCATAAGCAATCATATTCTAAGCATGGATTTATGTATTCAGAGAAGCTTGAATTGGTACACACAGATGTGTGGGGACCATCAAAGGATTTCAATATAAATGGTTCAAGATATTATGTGATTAATATTGATGATGCTACCAAGTGGATCACTATCTATGTGTTCAAAGATAAATCAGAGGTATTTAATACATTCAAACATTATCATGTGTATGCAGAAAGAATTACAGGTCAAAAGTTGAAGAGACTAAGGTCAGATGGAGGGGGAGAGTATATCTCTAATGTGTTCAATTATTACTTATGGAATGCATGTATAAAAAGGGAAGTTACTTGTAGGTACTCTCCTCAACAAAATGGTGTAGCAGAAAGGAGAAATAGAACTCTTGTTGAGTTTGCAAGATCAATGGTGAAGGAGAAAAATTATCCAAATTATTTGTGGGCTGAGGCTGTAAATATAGCTACATATTTGGTCAATAGGTTACCATGTAAAGCTTTGCAAGGTATGACACCATATGAAGCTTGGTGGGGTAAGAGACCTACCTTAGATCATTGCAAAGTATTTGGATGTTTGGCTTATGCATATGTGCCATCTCAGTTGAGGCATAAATTGGAACCTAAAGCTGAAAAGTATGTGTTCATTGTATATGATGACAAGCAGATGGGTTATAGGTTGTGAAGTCCATCCACAAAAAAATTCCTTGTATCAAAGAATGTTACATTTAATGAGCAAGGTACTTGGTATGCACGTACAATCAATAATCATGCAGGTGATGAAGAAGTTGTGCATCAGAAGAAATGTAAATCAAAGGTTCATATATTTGATGAAGAAGAGAGCAATGAAGTACAAGTTGAAGTTGAAGAAGTACCAAGGTTTGATCCAGAATGTGATGAACCAAAAAATTCAAGAAGTGGAGAACTCAGAAGGTCATCAAGACACAAATGGCAACGTACAAGGTATAGCTATGACACTTCTTTTTTGACTACTAAAGATTATGCTTACATGGTGAAAGCAGATGAAGACCCTTTGTAGCTCAAGTGTAAGCACCACCTCCTTTACTTGTCAATCTGCGGAGACATGAGGACCGGTATGAAGACCACGAGCAAGTGAAGGCACAAGTGCGTGAGTGAAAGTACACAATCATACACACACATACACACAGACGCGCACAAAGTAAGATCAAAGAGAGGAACAATGGAAAGCTTAGATTGCAAAGAGTTCTCTTACAAAAGCTCTATTCTCTCTCCAGCTAACCCCAAAAATGAGCTCTCTAGCTCTTTTTATAGTTTTTTGACTAGTTTTGGCCCTGTCCAGACCTAGTGTCCGGCCTAGTTAAAAATTAGGTTCCAGGGCTTATTTGAGGGCTCAAACGAAGTCTAAAAATTATGAAAATTGGTACGATGGTACTTTTAATACTCCTCAAGCTCGAGGACTCCTCGGCTTGAACAAAATGGAGTTACTAAAAATAGATAATGGTATTTACAATGGTTTTTAGTGATGAAAATCACTATTTTCGTAGGGGATTCTTCTGAAAATTTGACATACACTTCTTGGAGCTCCCTACTTGCTCCCTTTCCTTGTGTGTCCACCTTTTGATGTGCTTCCATGCTTTGTCCTTGACTTTGAGCTTCAACACTCCCCCCCCTCTCGAGTCTGTCGTCCCTGACAGACCCTTGTTGGAAGGGTTGTTCCATGTAGTGCTTTGAGAGGTGGTGTCCATCCGTTGTATGAGTTGGTTCCTTGGATTCCAGCAAGAATGTGTCGTTGTGAGCTTTCAAAACTGCAAGTTGCTCAAAAGAGGTTGTCGAGAGTGATTTGGAGCAACTACTGGCTTCAATTTGCTTCCGAGATAGGGATGTTGTTCCCATGACATCCGCTAGCTCTTCCAAAGATGATGTTGAGAGCAATCATGCCAACTACTCATAACCCATAATGAATGATTGGTAAGTGTGTTCGTGCCTGGGTTGAAAAAAGTATGTGCCTTGTGCACGGCCTTGTAATGTAGCCCTACGCATGCTTACTTGGAAAATGCATTGGAAGAAGTATGGTGCAAAAATTGCGGGTCTTGAGCTAAGTGCTCAAGGGTATGCTGACGAAGAGGTTTCCTAAACTATCATGGTTATGGTGTTTCCAGAGTAAAGATACTTACCATGGAGAAGGTTGATGGATGTTTGTCTCTTCGTGTTGTACACTCGGCCTTTGGGATGGAACATTGTTGATGAATGTCCATGTTGCTTGTCCACTGATGAGATCGTTTGAGTGGTAGATCCTCTCTCCTCTTTTCAAAGCAACATTTGTCAAATACTGAGAATTGAATTTCTTTATATTCCTTGGCAAGCAACATCGGGTAACTACACCAAGCTGAGTTTCACATATTCTCTTTAGCTCACCATATGCAGGAGTCTTCTCCTCCAGAACTACCCTTTGCAGATATCTCCTTGGATGCTCTGGTACATGAAGTAGTTAAGCATCACTCAAGTTACGGACCTTCAAGCTCTTCATTCCTACCATGGTAAGAGAAAATCATAGTTGTAGATGCCATGTTCATGCCAAATGCTTGTCATCTACCAGATAAGGCAGCAATAATCTCACTGCTGGCCGAGACACACTTCTATCCAAATTGATAAATGCCTAGTAATCAACAGTTCCACCTTCAACTAAGCATGACTCATTCATGTTTCATATGCCAAACCTGGGAACAAGCTCTCTCCCGCTTTTCTTTCTCCCTCCCTTTTTTTTTTTTTTTTTTTTTGGAGGAAAAGGATATCACAAAACAAGAACACAAAAGTTAGCACAATAGAAATATTTGACATATGTCACTGTGCTCTTGTGCGTGGGATTCTCAAGTGTGTCTATGCACGGCCATGTAATGTGGCCCTATATTAATGCATACTTTGGAAATGCATGACCTGAATGGTGCAAAAGACAAGGTTGTGCAAGGAGCACATGGTTGTTGCTCGTTCGAGGCATTCGTTGTTATTTGCGGAGGTTGATGCCAACCTTGGTGGAGGTATCCATTGAGTCTCGAACTGATGTAATCCTCCTTATGGGAGTCCTTTTTAGAACATCATTTGGCACTGTAGAGGTCACTTCAGGCGTCTTTCTCTTTGGATGCTTTCTGAACTGTGGTATCCAGTGTGGTTGACGCTTTGGTTCGGTGGAGGCTACTTGCACTTTTGGCTTCCAAACCCATATCCTTTTTGCATGTCTTCCTACTAATGTTGAAGAGCTGATTTGATCTGCCTTTGGTCTCTATACGTGGTTCTTACCCTTTTCTCTTTTGGGCTTCTTTGTTGAAACCTTTTGCATGTGGGAGAACAAAGGTTGATGTGGATGTAGGAGCTTCTTAGGTACCCACATCTGTAATTGCCCTTGTTGAGCTGCAGCTAACTTCTTAGGCACCCAAACTTGTTGGATACCTTGTGATTGAGCTTGTCTGAGCTGCTTCCTTCGTCTTCTGGCCTGGTTGGTTTGCATGGATGGGATTTGTGGGGGCAAGGTTGGTGGTTGCTCTCCTTTGCGTACCCATCTCTGCTTCATGCTCGGAACTGCTTTTTTATCGAATGGTGTCTTTCTATTTGATGTAGCAGTTGTCGTGAACGGTTGTGTTTGCTTGTGTGGTGGACTCACTACTGTGGCTACTTGATTCTTTGGAGAAGAAGAAAGATCCACCCGCCTTCGAACCTGGTCTTCCACGATTGACTCCTTCTGCATCATAGAGCTTTTGACACATACAACATCTTCTTTCATATGATTAGTCTTGGAAGAACTAAGAGAGTGTGTGGTGCCATGATTTAGGAGCATGCAGTTCTCTAATTCTAATGTAATGCATTGTTCATGTACCCAAACTTGAAGAATTTGACTTCTTAGGTTTAAGTTAACTGCATGGTCATAGATCCAATCTTGACCCAAGACAAGTGGTTCTGTAAGGTTCTCATCTTGACATACTAGCGCTTTGACTTTCATTGGAACATCTTGAAGGTAGATGGGAAGTTCCACCTCGCCCAAACAAGGGGTTTCCACACCTCCCAATCCTATGAGATAAGCTTCTATGGGATTGATGTTCAACCCCAAGTCTTGGCAGTAGGAAAGTCTAACTGCACTACTTGCTGCACCTGAGTCAATCAATGCTTTCATCGTCCTTGCACCCTTCCCTTGTCCTATCTCTATGGGCACAAAGGGTCTTCGGTCAATGACCTGAGAAGTCGCTATGCCTGACTTTTGACACATATCCATGTGATATTTTGGGGCTTTTGAGTTGACTTCTAGGCCTAATCGCCTTAACTTATTTCGCCTAATACGCTCTCTGGCCTCTACCTGTGCTTCTTCTCTCACTCTTAACTCTTCATCTTTTCGCTTCTTAGCAGTGTTGAGTCTCATTAGCATATCGTCAGTAAGAGGTTCTTGATATAGCTTGACTCTATAGCCACTAATATAGTTTGGCAAGATATCTCCTTCTAGCGTGGCCAACTGAACTGCACCACTAGTAGAAATTCTATTAATGATCATGGGTCCGTATCCTCTTTTTTCCAACTTACGGGCATGTTTTTTTAATGTGTATACCAACACTAGATCTCCCTCTTTCAATCCCTTATCCTTGATGTGTGCATCAAAGTATGCCTTTTGCCTCTTCTTTGCAGCGTAGATGCCTGCTGCCGCTCGTAGCCTCGTCTCACCCAAGCGTTCGAGATCAAAGATCCTAGAGGACAATTCATGCCCATTCCACTCATACTCTTGTGCTACTTTTAGGGCAGGGATTAAGAAATCTAATGGTAGCACAGCGTTCTGTCCGAAGACCATCTGAAATGGGGTGGCGTTGAGTACCGTTTTGTAGGCAACTCGATAAGCCCAAACAACATGATGAAGTTGTTTGTCCCAATCAGAGCGTTTATTATTTAACAGTTTTGTCAATACGTTACAGAGGATCTTATTGGTACTCTCGGCTTGTCCGTTGGCTTGTGGGTGATAGGGGGCAGATTTCTTATGTATCACCAAGAATTCTTGGAGAAGATTTTCAATGACTTCATTCAAGAAGTGTGTGCCTCTATCGCTCACCAACTCTATTGGTAGTCCATATCTCGTGAACACATTCTCGAATAAGAACTTAGCCGTAGCCTGAGCATCATTCTTTGTTGTGGCTTTGACTTCTACCCACTTTGTAAGGTAATCTGTGGCTACAATGATGTACTCTGCATGGGAGTTTCTAGCTGGGGGGTTAATAGGACCTATGAAATCTATGCCCCACTTCGAAAATGCACGTCCTCCCATCATTGGCCTCAAGGGCATCTCGTCTTTTCTCACTGGATATTGTGCACGTTGGCATGTGTCACATTTCTTCACATAGGTATGTGCGTCCATATGAAGAGTGGGCCACCAAAGTCCTGAGAATAGAATGGTCTGGATCACTCGGTCAGGACCAAAATGTCCACCTGCAACACCGCTGTGTGCAATCTCTAAGACCTTTAAATAGTCTGATTCATGAACGCATAGTCTTAAGTAACCATCTTTGCCTCTTCGGTATAGGTTGTCCCCTACTAAGGCGTAGCCTTGAGCCTCTTGCTCCATGCTTCGTCTTCTTGCTAGACTAGCCTCTTTGGGTAATCTTCCCGATCTCATAAACTCTACCAATGGAGCACTCCAATCTGGAATTAATGACACTTGATAAAGGGTCGCATGCTCCACTGTGGGTCTCTCTCTGCACCTTGGACAATTCTTAATCCACTCATGTATTTCTTTGTCCATGCTAGGCCAATACACTCCTAAACGCTTTAGATTCTGCAATGTTCGTTGTTTAGAATAGTGATTTCCTAGCATTCCTTCATGGGCCTGTTGCAACCAACTACTATGTTCATCATTCTCCACACAACAAGCTAATACACCCTCAGTATCTTGTTTGTACATGCTTCCTGCTAATATGTGATATTTTTGTGATTTTACAATTTCTTCTTGTGATGTTTTCACATTCTTATTTGCAGGGCCAAAGGTTAGGACTGGTACCAACTTATTTGCCCATTTAGGAACAACTTCTAAATTGAACAGATAAGCATCGGGTAATTCGTCAGACACTCCTTGCGGTGACTCTCCTGAAGTGATGCGAGAAAGGTGATCTGCCCGAAGGTGGGTTCTACCTTTCCTGACAACAACTTCAAAGTCATATTCCATTAGTAAGAGGAACCATCTTACTAAGCGTCCAATATTGCAAGGTTTATTAACCAAATATAACAAAGCTTGATGATCAGTGAAAAACTTGAACTTGTTGGCCAATAAATAGTGTCTAAACTTCTTCACAGCATATACCATGCCTAAGCCCTCTCGCTCAGTTGTGGTATAGTTCCGTTCAGCTGCAGTGAGCTGTCTACTAGCATATGCTATGGGCAAATCTAAGTTTCCTTCACTTGTGGGTTGTGCTAGCACACATCCTATGGCATGATTGGATGCATCCACATGGACATGGAAGGGTTTATTCCAATCAGGAGTGGTGAGTATTGGTGCCGTGCACAAACGTTTCTTCAGTTCGTTGAAAGAATTCTCGCATTCGTCGTTCCACTCAAAATTAGACAATAAGGCATAAAGGGGTCTAGCTATGATCGCGTACATGTGGATAAACCTACGGTAGTATCCACAATGGCCCATAAAGGCTTGTACCTCTTTAATATTCCTTGGCCTTGGTAGCTCCGCTATGGCTCGTACCTTATCTTCATCTGTTGAGATTCCATTCTTAGAAACAATATGACCTAAGATTTTACCTTGACGCACCATAAACACACACTTTTCTGGGTTCAGACACACTCGATATTCTCTACACTTGTTGAAGATTTGTCTGAGCTCAGGGATGTGAAACCTTCTTTCTTGGGAATGAGCACATAAATCATCCACATACACTTCTAAACTCTTTCGCAAGAACTCTTTGAAGACATGACACATGAGCCTTTGGAATGTTGCAGGTGCATTGGTGAGCCCAAATGGCATCACACGAAATGCAAAGATTCCCCACTCTGTAGCAAAAGCTGTTTTGTGTTGATCTTCTGGGGCAATGGCTACTTGATTGTAACCTGAAAATCCATCAAGGAAGCTATAAACTTCCTTGCCTGCAACACGCTCCAATAGGTGTTCTGTGATTGGAAGTGGATAACTATCTCTAATCGTAGCGGCATTAACTTTTTTAAGGTTAATACACACTCGCAACTTCCTGTTCTTCTTGGGTACCACAACAATGGGGGACACCCATTCGGTATGCTCAATCTCATAGATGAATCCAGCTTCAATCAACCTATCAATTTCTTCTTTTATTTTGGCTGCATAGGTATCATTATATGTGTAGGGCTTCTGTTTGGTGGGCTTATCATCAGCAGTCATGGGGATAGTATGAGAGCAAATTCTTGGATCTACCCCTTTCAAGTCTCTATAGTGCCATGCAAACACATCCCTATATTCCCTTAATAGAGCTATGAGCTCCATTTCTTCTCTTGCACTTAGGTCATCTCCTATATATGTGCATCTCTCTTCGTTCTCTTCAATGGTCACTACAATCTTCTTGGTCTTTTCTTTATTATCATATGATTCTCCTATGATGGCCTCTCTCTTAGGCATTCGTACCAAAATTTTGTGGTCGTCAACTTCATATTTCTTGAAGTTTTCTGGTACTTCAAACAATGATTCCTCCTCTTCTTGTTTCACTGCTTTTCTTTTCTTTTTCTTTTGACTACTCTCACTTCCATCCTTTGAGTTTACTGTTTTAATACTTGTGAGAGGTTCTTCTTCTTTCTGGGTGAACACTCCTATATCTTCTAGATAGTGCTGCTCTGAGTTAAAGCAACTATCCATCACAATAGACTCCAGATCATCGTCATTCTCTTCTTCTTCTATGACATCACTAGGGTCACATTCTTCTAGCAAGGGTTGACACATGAACACTGAGATATCATAACCCTCCTCATCACAATGAGGTGTCCACTGTTCCTCATTGACAGCAATGTCCATGGTGGCTAAGTTTTCTGGCCAGCCATGAGGCTCAAACTCCTCATCTGGAAAGATCATCGGTGTGTAGGCTGGGTCTCTAACTGGTCTATCTCCTAGCGAAGTTCCTTCTTCTCTTGCCTTTAAACGTTTTTCCTCTTCCTTTGCGACCTTGCACATCCACAAATGAGTATCTTCATGCAGCCATGATGGATCAGGTGAACTTTCAGAATGCACAGAGATGGAATCTTCTTTCGCTTTGTGGATAGAATTCCACTGTAGGGGTGGTACATCTCTGAAGGTGTAATCCTTCAAATTGACCTTGGTGGTGACCCCTAAGTGCTGTAAGTACAAGGAGTTAGTTCCCCAATGCTGTACTATTTGCAATTGTCGTAGGAAGGGTCTTCCTAGGATCATCTCATAGACATTATTTTTCTCAAAGTCACATATAGCAAATGTGTGCTCAAACTCTACACCACAAGTGGTTAGAGTGATCCCTTCTAGCAATCCTAGAGGTCTTTCAAAATGACCATCAGCCATTTGAAGCTTCATTCTAGTTGGTCTTAATGTGGGCTTGCCCCATTGCTTCCACAAGGAGGTGGTCGCAATAGCAACACCAGCACCTGAATCTATGATTGCTTTGGTTGTGTAACCTTGGTAGGTGATTGGAAGATAAGTATTACCTTCTTCACCCTCACACATGTCCCCTATTTTGTCTAGAGGTATCTCTGGTACCCTTTGCTTGGAGCCTACTTTTGGCATGTTGGAATCAAGTTCTGGAACCTGATCCTTCACATGATTCCAAAGCTCAGGTTTTGCTTTGAGCAGCTCTTCTACAGTGAGATGACACTGAACCTTAGTGTTCTTCACGACATCCGTGTTCCTTGGAACCACTGAGTCTTCATTTCTTACTAGTATTGTGGGAGCTCTAATCTGGAGAGATTCAGATTCCCATGGGCCTGGAAATTGAGGCAGTTCTTCTAAGGTATTAGATTCAAAATCTAACCTTTCGTCTTCTTGTTGTTCTGCTTCATCTCCGTAAATAGATGGAATGTCTTGGGGAAATTGATCATGAAGATCATCAATCTCAGGAATAGGAGGGGAATTACCCTTCTCCTTGGCCCATTTCTCTTCTTGTATTTCCCGCAAGAATTCTTGAGAGTACTGTTGAATTGAAGGAGGTATTCCTGGATCCGTAGAATTAGGAACATAAGCTCCCATTGGTGGTGAGCTTCCTCTTTCAATAACTGGTTGAGCCTGTGGAGGTAAAGAAACTTGTGGTTTGTTTACCAACTGCTCTAATCGTTCTAGTAAGCCCTGGAAATGCAAATCCCCTTTGACAGAGTTTGTCTGATTGAACTTTTGACTAGTCTCAAGTATAGCTTGAGCTTGTTCTACCATTTTCATGCACATTTTCATCCGTTCAATCTCTAAGTCCGCTCTAGGGTAACTCTTGTCTAGGTTTGCAGCTGTAGGCCCTTCTTGAAGTCGAGCCTGGTAGGCCTTGAACATCATGTCCAAGCCTTCTGGGGTTGGATCTGCAAGAACAGACCCTGGTTGTGGTCTATTTACAATGGGTGGTGGGGTGGGATGAGGTGGAGTGGATGGAGTTTCGGCATGCGAGGGGCTTTGAGATGCAATGTCTTCTATTTTTGTTTTCGCTTCTTTTAAGCTTTCTTCTAGTTCCGATAACTTTTTATTCCACTTGCGATTGGCCTTCTCTCTAGTATCCTTCCACGTTCTTGTTTTCCTCTTACTAGGCTCTCTCGATTCACTCGACTCTGATTGTTCTACTAGTTTATCCTGTTTTAATGCTTGTGCCCTAGTAACTGCCTGTATAGGTGCCACATTACTGCTACTTGAACTTGAATCCGCCACTAAGCCTACCACATTAATGGGTGTAATCTTGGGTGCGCTGGAGGGGTTTCTTGGACAATCTCTAGGGAGATGGTCTTTGCCACAATCAGGGCAAAAAGCCTGTATTGTGATAGCCTGTCCTTGACTCGGAGATGATGGGTGGGGACAGTCACGAATGAAATGATCACCTTGACATCTAAAACAAGATCCTCTAGGGGCTTGTGGTCTCATTTGTCTCAATTGGGGCCTAGGGTTAGGATTTGTGTACATGACATTGGAGTATTCTGGCTCCCAATTTTGCTCCATAGGTGGTGCCTCATATTGATACGAGTAAATCTCACTATGTTCAGGTGACTCTGTGTAATACGCATGTGGACTACCTTCATGGGAGTAGTCTGAACTATGAGCATGAGAATCATTATCTGGTATCAATGGGGTTAGGGGCACCAATGCTCTGTTTGGATTTTGCTCTCCCACAGCATATTTGACTGGAATCACGTTGGCTGGAGCTGGTGGTTGGTTTCCCAAGACAGGTTGTGGCCTATATGGTACCTGATATTGCTGTTGTGGTCTATAATATGGCTGTTGGTATTGGTTCTGATACCTACCTTGTGGGTAAGGTTGCTGATAATTCTGTCTAACAGCCTGCCTATTGTAGGGACAATCTTGAGCCGTGTGGTTTGTGTATTTTCTCTCAATAGTGCAATATGGAGCGTTCCTTTCTCTAATGTTTTGGTTTTGCATTGGGCATACATTAGCCATGTGGTCGCCCCCACAAGTATAACACCGATTCACTGGAGGGACTCTTTGTGTTTGTTTATTTTGGACTCCCAGCTTCTTGGCAACTTGCTCAGCTATCTCCTCTATTTCCGTGGAGATTTTTGAAGTATGACTAGTAGAACTATCTGAATCCTTATAGAGTTTGGATAATCCTAACTCCTCACCCAAGTTATCTTCTATGTCAATGCATGTCCGCACGCACTCTTCTATGGATCTAAGCTCTTTCAAATATACATATGATCTTAACTTTGTGCTCAGTAAGCCATCTAAGAACAAAGCCACTTGTTTGGCTGGTGTGGGTAACTCGGGAGCAGGGCATCTTTCTAGGTACTGTCTGAACCTTCTACCTGCTAGTCACAATGTTTCTTGGGGTGCCTGCTTGAAACTGTGGATCAAGGATGATGTGTTATGCCTGATACCACTCTTGGAAAATTCTACAATGAATTCGTCTAGCAGTTGACCTATATTGCGATAGTTGCGACTACTCAATGGTTGAAACCAAGCCAAGGCAGTGCCCTTAAGAGTCAAACCAAATGCCTCGTATTGGGTGAATAAATCCTCAACCTGTTCAGCTCTTAACACTTGTTTGAACTCGGCCACATGATCATAAGGATCTCCTGACCCGTCAAAATAATTCTTCATTGCCTTGATCACTTGAGTGGGTCTAAGGGTTCTTGGGTGCTCTCGGGGTCTAGGCAATGGAAAATCATGTTCATCTCTTTTTTGCCTATGTGCTTGATGTCTCTCTCTTTCAGGTCTTTCATTTTCAAATCCTGATCTATTCCTCCCCACGGTGTGTGCAAAACTTACCTCAGGTCTCTCTCTAGTTCTTTCTCTCTGGGCTTCATGAGCGTGGGATGATCCTACTCCTTGGTGGCCATGGGAAACATTGGATCTTGGTGGGGGGAAAATCAATTCATTCTTCCAAGTATATGCATGTCTATCATGTTCTGTTACCAAGAAAATTTTCTCTGATGTGTTATCCAGGTAAACAACTTTGCCTGGCATCTCTGGATCCTTGAACTCGTAGATGATGACTATGCCCAATTGGCTAGGTTGATCTGGCTTGAATCTCCAAAAGGCTTCCTCTGTTTCTCTATTCAAAAATAGTTCTATGCTTTTGTTATCTTGAGGGATCCAGTCTGGAGTGATCACTCGGGTCAAAACTGACTTACCTCTAGGAGTCTGGGGTCCTTGTCCTACATTTCCTTGTTCTAGGTCTCCTATTTCATTCTCAGGAATGACATTTCCAAACTCATCAGTCCTATCTGGTAGGTTGGTGACCACATACATGGTTCCTTCCTTATCAATGTATGAACCCTCTTCGAACTTGACCACCGGGTGTTCAAGTCCAAAGGATTGATCTGGATATTTGAGTTGGACCACTGATCGCCTCAGACCATCCTCATAGATGCGAGCACCTAATTGGTTGGTCCGAATATATTCCAACTGTGTCTTATAGGGCCCTTCTGGTGTTTGTAGATGGGCAGTCCCTGAGCCACCTGCAGGTTTTCCCATACTAAAAGACATTTCTGAATCACTTGTGTCTGAACTTAGTAAAAGATGACCACTTAGTTGTTGTGCCCAAGACTTGGATGTATGGTTGACACTAGCCTCAGAAGATCTAATGCTTTGTTTATCCTTGCCTAAGTGTCTACCAGATCTCAGGTTCATAAGCTTTAGTCAAGAGTCCAAATTTTCCCCTTGGTATGGTTCAAAATTCTTTGGAGTCCCCTTGGTTCCCTAGTCCCACTTGAGGGTCAACTTCAAATTATCCTATCTCAAAATCAACGCGTTATTCTTGAAAAAAACAGTTGAGGTCGTGTAGGATTTGAAACGAGCTTTCCAACGAGCTATAGAGCTCAAAAAATGGACTTTGGATGAAAAAGTTATGCCAATTCAGGCTCCTGGGGGTCAAAACAGGCAAACAGGACCTTTGGAGAAAGTCGGGATTTTGTGAACTTTCAGAGAATCGCGATTTTGTGAACTTTTAGAGAATCGCGATTTTGTGAACTCATAAAATTGCGATGTTGAGCACAAAATCGTGTTTCTGAAAATCGCGATGTTGAGCACAAAATCGTGTTTTTGAAAATCGCGAATTTGACTCAGAGAATCGTGATTTACAAAATCGTGTTTTTTTCACAAAATCGTGTTTTGAAAATCGCG
Source organism: Ceratopteris richardii (assembly GCA_020310875.1). NCBI lineage: Eukaryota > Viridiplantae > Streptophyta > Polypodiopsida > Polypodiales > Pteridaceae > Ceratopteris > Ceratopteris richardii. Next base: position 24,940,479 of record CM035408.1, on the reverse strand, counting down.
ATTTTGAGTAGAAAATCGTGTTTTGAAAATCGCGATTTTGATTACAAAATCGTGTTTCTGAAAATCGCGATTTTGATCACAAAATCGTGTTTCTGAAAATCGTGTTTTTTGACATGAAAATCGCGATGTTGAGCACAAAATCGTGTTTATGAAAATCGCGATTTTGAGCACAGAATCGTGTTTTTTGACATGAAAATCGCGATGTTGAGCACAAAATCGTGTTTATGAAAATCGCGATTTTGAGCACAGAATCGTGTTTTAGAGAATCGTGTTTTTTGACATGAAAATTGCGATGTTGAGCACAAAATCGTGTTTATGAAAATCGCGATTTTGAGCACAGAATCGTGTTTTAGAGAATCGTGTTTTTTGACATGAAAATCGCGATTTTGAGCACAGAATCGTGTTTTTGAAAATCGCGATTTTGACTCAGAGAATCGTGATTCACAAAATCGTGTTTTTTTGCTGAAAATCGTGATTTTTTGAGAATCGCGATTTTGAGTAGGGAATCGTGTTTTCTCAAAATCGTGTTTTTTGACTGAAAATCGTGATTTGTGAGAATCGCGATTTTGAGCACACTCACAGAATCGTGATTCTGAGAATGACCACAGAATCATGATTTTTTCAGCCAACTTTTAGGCGGGAAAACAGAAAATCGTGATTTTTCAAAAAATTTTGAATTTTCACAGAATCGCGATTTTCATCACAGAATCGTGTTTTTTGGCGGGAAATTCAAATTTCTGAGCGCCGGCTATGGCGAGCTCCGTATGAGCAGAAAATCATGAAAAAAACACAGCGCTTGCTCTCCCTTGCTTCTCCTAACTCCTTCCCACCCAATAATGCATGAAAAATGGTATGAAGATGGTGAAAATGCACTAAAAAACAAGAATTTTCTATGAAGAAGAAGACGGAAGAAGGTGGAGATGATGATGATGATGAAGATGAAGAGGAAAAAACAGAAAATGAACTGAAATGACAGTTTTTTTACCTTCCAACGTCGCAAATCTACGATCTTACCATCACAACGCTCGTCCTCGAAGCTCTCTCCCCGGCAACGGCGCCAAAATTTGGTGTAGCTCAAGCGTAAGCACCACCTCCTTTACTTGTCAATCCGCGGAGACGTGAGGACCGGTATGAAGACCACGAGCAAGTGAAGGCACAAGTGCGTGAGTGAAAGTACACAATCATACACACACATACACACAGACGCACACAAAGTAAGATCAAAGAGAGGAACAATGGAAAGCTTAGATTGCAAAGAGTTCTCTTACAAAAGCTCTATTCTCTCTCCAGCTAACCCCAAAAATGAGCTCTCTAGCTCTTTTTATAGTTTTTTGACTAGTTTTGGCCCTGTCCAGACCTAGTGTCCGGCCTAGTTAAAAATTAGGTTCCAGGGCTTATTTGAGGGCTCAAACGAAGTCTAAAAATTATGAAAACTGGTACGATGGTACTTTTAATACTCCTCAAGCTCGAGGACTCCTCGGCTTGAACAAAATGGAGTTACTAAAAATAGATAATGGTATTTACAATGGTTTTTAGTGATGAAAATCACTATTTTTGTAGGGGATTCTTCTGAAAATTTGACATACACTTCTTGGAGCTCCCTACTTGCTCCCTTTCCTTGTGTGTCCACCTTTTGATGTGCTTCCATGCTTTGTCCTTGACTTTGAGCTTCAACACCCTTCTACATATGAGGAGGCAAAAAGTAAGGAAAATTAGGAGAAAGCTATGCAGGAAGAGTGTGATGCATTGAGGGAGAATGAGACATGGGATTTGGTTCCTAAATCAAATAGTCAGATGATCATTGGATGCAAATGGGTCTACAAGACAAAGAGGTATTCAGATGGAAGTGTGTCTAGATATAAAGCTAGACTTGTTGTGAAAGGTTTTGCTCAGACATATGGTATAGATTATGATGAGACTTATAGCCCTGTGGCAAAGATGACAACAATCAGGACACTCATAGCTATTGCTGCATGTAAAGGTTGGAGATTATGTCAATTAGATGTGAAGAATGCCTTTCTTAATGGTTATATTTCAAATGACGTTTTCATGGAGCAACCACAAGGGTTCAAAGATAAAAGCTATTTAGAATATGTATGCAAGCTCAAGAGAGCTTTGTATGGTTTGAAGCAGGCCCTAAGGGCATGGAATTATAGAATTGTGAAGTTCTTGAAGGAACTTGGTTTCCAAGTATCCAAAGCTGATAGTAGCTTGCTTGTCAAAGCAAGTGATGATGGGTTCATTTACATGTGCATATATGATGATGATATAATCCTTACAGGTACAGATGAGAAGGGAATTCAAATCCTCAAGAAACAAATGGAGAAAGAGTTCAAGATTAGTGACTTGGGAGACTTGTCATATTTCTTGGGCATGGAGATCTCATATACTCAACATGGAGTGCATGTAACTCAAGAAAGATATTTGAAGAACTTGTTAATCAAGTTTAAAATGGAAGATTGCAGGGTAGCACCTACTCCAATGGCGGTGAATCACAAATTGAGCAAATATGGAGGAGAAGAATTCAAGGATATGAAGATATATCAAAGTCTGGTTGGTAGTCTAATCTATGCTACGTTAACTAGGCCTGATTTATCATATGCAGTTGGAGTGTTGTCTCAATTCATGCATTGTCCTAGGAAAGAACATTGGATTGCAGGACAAAGAGTGTTGAGATACATTAAGTGTACACTCAAGGAAGGTTTGTATTATGGTTTTACATCAGATACAAACATCAAGATATATAGTGATACAGATTGGGCAGGTAATCTAGATGATAGGAGATCAACATATGGATACTTGTGTTATGTGGGAGATAAGGTAATCTCTTGGTGTTCTAAGAAGCAACACACAATTGCTTTGTCATCTACAGAGGCAGAGTATAAAGGACTAAACATATTGAGATTCAATATCACTTCTTAAGAGAGAAGGTGATTGATAAGGAGATTGAATTCATACATACTTCAACAAAAGATCAGATTGCAGATATGCTAACAATAATCTTGGATGGACCAAAGTTACAGAGATTTAAAGACATGGCATGTATAAAGAAGATAGAGAAAACCTCAATTGATGATTGAGGGGGAGCTGTTGGTACAAGACAACCACCAATTGATGTTTTGGATAAAGACTTGAAGTCAAAGGATGAAGAAAAGATCAATAATTGAAGATTGAAGGTAGAGTATGTTCAGGAAACGAAGACTTGTATACATATGTACATTAATTTGTAGTTAGCTCAGTTATACCTTTGTATGGTCATGAGCTTGTACATATATGACTATATATACAAGTAGAAAGTTGGAACAATTAAGAGAGAGCATGTGAATATAAGAATTAGAATTTGTAAGAGTTATTAGACACTTTAGAAGTGTAGGAGATCTCTCTCATCATTCAGATTTAAAAATTTTCACAGATGAAGAAATATTGCGCCCGATCTTTTGCTAAGTACTCCTTTTGTGTTTAATCTTTTGTGAAACGCTTTTGTATAAGTCTAAATCTATAGGTGATTGACATCTGTACAAGTTTTCAGATCCTAATTGTGATCAGGCTGAGAGAATTGAGAGTAGGAACATTTACATATGTAAATGTGAAGAAGTGAAGTTGTAATAGGTGTAAAATTCGATGCTAATGTGTTGATCAGTTCTCCTTCCACAGTGTAAAGTTTTGAGCAAGCAAGCACTCATTTTTAAGTAGGAAGGTAAGCTACCTATGGCTAAAAGCATTTGAATAAATGGGTTGTAGTTTGGGAGAACTATGTGTTAAAAGTTATAGTTGTCAAAGTCAATTGTAAAGAAGTACAATTTTAGACATAAGTGAATTGTTTAGACATTTCTCAAGATCTATTAAGTCTTTTGAGATGATTTAACTTGGAGAAGGTGCGCAAACATTAGACAACACTTGATACAAAGTTTCATAAGAAACTTTACACATTTGATCAATCAATAACTGAGTAATGTGCAGTAGACTTTTCTGAGTTGTGACTCTCTTCATAGTTAGTTCAAAATTTTGATAATCTGATATTGATCCTCCAAATTGGTAAAGGTTTTGAGTTATTCTTGATATAGAGGTACTCTAACATCAACGATAGCTTGTTCTTTTGGAGATTAACAATCTCCAAAAATGTGAGCTCAGTTTATGATTAATCTCCATTGGAGTACTTGCAATCCTACAATCTTGCATCTTGAACTTTGTCAACAAGTCTTTAATGTACTTCCTTTGAATAAGGAATAGACCATGGTCTTTGTGTACCACTACAAATCCTAGCAAGTATGTAAGTGACCCTAAGCCACTTATTTTGAACTCTTCTTTCATATGCTCTTTGACCTTCTTTATGCCATCTGCATCATTTCGTGTTAGTATAATATCATCCACATATACACACAAACAGATGACTTCAAAATTATTCTTTTTGATGAAGAGTGATGGATCTGCCTTGCTAGATTGAAATCCTTTGCCCTGCAAGAATGAAACAAGCCTGTGATTCCAAGCCCTTGGGGCTTGTTTGAGTCCATATAGAGCTTTATTAAGTTTAAACACATAATTAGCATGTACTTGATTCTCAAAACCAGGTGGTTGTGCCATATACACCTCTTCTGTTATCCATCCATTGAGAAATGCATTTTTTACATCCAATTGAAGTATCTTCCAATTCTTGGAAGAAGCAATGCTAAGCAGGACTCTAATTGTAGACATCTTTGCCACAGGAGAGAAAGTCTTCTTATAGTCAATTTCCTGAGTTTGTGCAAAGCCTTTTGCCACAAGCCTTGCCTTATACCTGTTAATGGAGCCATCTGAGTTCTTCTTCAATTTGTAAATCCATCTTGAACCTATCACTTTCATTGATGAAGACTTGGGAACTAATTCCAAAGTGTTATTTTCCTCACGAGCTTCAATTTCTTCTTCCATTGCATGTCTCCATTCTGATTTATTCTTTGCTTCCTCAAATGTTGAGAGTTCTTCTTGATTTATGTCCTGTGCTAGATAGATTGAATGTTTAGTAACTAGAGAAGTATCAAACCCATACCTCTTTGGTTTTCTTTTCTCCCTCATGGACCTCCTTAGGCCATGATGTGATGATTCTGCCTCTTGTCCAAGTTCTTGCATTTGATCTTTACCTTTAGACTTCCACATTTTGAGTTTTTCATCTGAGTTGCTTCATCATCTTCTAAGGTATCCTGCTCTTCAATTTTAGGATGGTTTTCCTTGACAAGCTTTGGAAAATCTTCTTCAGGATCATAAGGTAAGTTGATCTTCTTGCATGAATCTTCATACCAAGAGTTATTCTCATCAAAAACTACATCTCTGCTCACCAAGAATCCTTTGGTTGTTGGGTTATATAATCTGTAGCCCTTTTGGTTGTTGTCATATCCAATGAATACACACCTTTTTGCTTTTGGATCCATCTTCTCTCTAACCTGTGAAGGAATATGAGCATAAGTAATACATCCAAAAATCTTACAATGATCCAAGCTTGGTCTTCTTCCATTCCAAGCCTCATATGGTGTCATGACATCAAGTGATTTTGAAGGTAACCTATTAATCAAATAAGTGGCGTGGATACAGCCTCATCTCATAAATAATTAGGTAAGTGCTTCTCATTTAGCATAGACCTTGTAGCTTCAACAATGGTCCTATTCCTTCTCTCTGCCCCTCCATTTTTCTCAGGAGTGTATCATGTAGTAATCTCTCTTTTGATTCCCCTATCTTGAAGAAAAGAGTCAAATTCATGGGAGAAGTACTCTCCCCCTCCATCTAACCTTAGCCTTTTTAATGTTTTACCTTTTTTATTCTCCACAAGAGCTAAATATCTTTTGAAGCATGAAAAGACTTCATCTTTGTGTTTCATAAAGTATGGTATAGTCCATCTACTACAATCATCAATGAAGGAGACATAATACCTTGATCTAGATATTGAAGCATCCTTGCTAGGTCCCCATACATCTGCATGAACCAAATCCAAGAGATCTCCATGCATATATCCTTTCTTCATGAATGGTAACCTGTGAGACTTTCCAAATTGACATGCACTACACTTATAAATCATGTGTTGTTTTGACAAATTAGGGAATCCAAGTACACTTTGGTTCTTGCAGATTTGTTTTAATGATCTTTCACCAATATGTGCTAACCTTTTGTGCCATACTTCCAATTATGTGAGTGTATGACTACCATAATTAAAGAGATCAATGTTCCTAGTGTCTTGTAATTCAAATGTGAACAATCTACCTGTTTTTTCTCCCTTTGCAATCCTACTGAATCCTTGACTTGGATCTTCAACAAATGCTCCTCCTTTTGTGAACCTAACTTGTAGGCCTTTCTCCACAATCTATCCTACACTTATCAAGTTCTTTGTGATGGTTGGGACATAGAGTACCTTGCTAAGTAGGTTGATGTTTCCATCAGGTGCTCTTACATTTCCTACCTTCTCCACCAGATGCCTTGTATCATCACCTGTTTGCACTTCATGCTTGTTCCTTGGATCTTCTAAATCTGATAGGAGGGCCACATTTCTTGCCACATGATTGGAACAACCTGAATCTATGTAGAAAACATGCTCATCAGATTTACCTTGAGGCATTGCCATATTCATGATTAGCAGTGAATCCTCTTGATTTGAGTCTTTTGTGTAGTTATTGAAGTCTCTTCTTCCTCTATTTATTCCTTGATAGTTTGAATGGTTTTAATTGTTGTGGTAGCCATTGAAGTTGTTGGTCCTTCCTCTAGAGTAGCCATAAGTTCCTCTATTGTAGCCTCTGCCTCTTTAATTCTTGGAATTCCTAAAGAATTTTTCACTTGTATCATTAATTAATCCACAAATAGAAAAAGGATTAGAGTCTTGGGATCTCCCCTTGCCTTGTCTTCCTCCTCTGCCTCTACCTCTACCATGTCTTCCTCTACCTGTATAGTTAGCTTGATGTGTACCTGCTTCATCATCCACTTTCTTTCCTCTTCCTTTGTTCTCTTTGGACTTGCTTTTATTAGTAGACAAAGCAGAAGATTGATTACCTTTGGAGCCTTCTCCATTCTTGATAAGCTTGGCCTCTTGATTAAGCAATTGTCCTATGAGTGTATTGAAATCTGGTACATGCATATCCATGTATAGATCCATAGCTGTGGTGAATGCTTCCCACTTGTCATCCGAATTTTAGCCATTGATGACCTGCCTTACAATTTGCTCTTCTTCTATTACCTCTCCAATGCTACCCAACTGATTTGCTATGTCCTTGAGCTTTGTGACAAAATCAATCACATTTTTTTTGGGAGCTTTCTTGAGAGTTGTAATGTCGAGCCATAGTTGATGCTTCCTGGCCTTTGTACTTGAAGAGAAGAAGGCTTCAAGTCCGTTCCACACTTCCTGAGATGTTTTGCAACTTCTAATGTGAGGCAACAAAAAATTTGAGATAGATTTTAGGAGATAAGACCTTGCAAGTGCATCCTTGGAGCACCATGTGCGCAATCTTTCTTGCTCTTCTTGTGTAGGTTGGCCTTTATTCCTGAAACTTGGCATAACTTCATCTCTAGCTATATAACCATATAGATTCGTGCCTCGAAGATAAGCTTCCTGTTGGAAATGAGGTAGGCCCTTAGCTCATGTCACAGGTCCATGGTTCCATAGGTAAGCATATACAACATAGAATCTAGCAATCTTCAATATTGACAACACATGAACATACCACAACTTAATCATACAAATGATGAGACAAAGATAAAGAAAGAATAGACGTCATGTGTAAGGTGTTACGTAAGCCATCACTTACTCATAGTATCATATATACCAATGTTCAATGTACAATGTGGGAGCGAAACTCTCAACCACTCTATGTGATGAGAAATAGATGAATGAGTGAATGTACAAATGTAACAACATATTCAGATGTATGGGCAGAAATCTGAATATATATGAGATGTGTGACCTTTTAGGTTATAGAAGAGTGAATATGAGTGACTGAAAGAGGAAGGATCAATGTGAAACTGATAATCAACAAACCCTCATCTAACCTTAGGCTATGGAAGAACCTAAGTCAGATAGGTGTGTGAAAAGATCACATACTTAAAAAGTAGCAATGAATGCTAACAAGTTTGCTGCCAGAAATCTTCAAACTCATGTGAATACACCTTCTCAAACACCTCATCCAAATATGCATAAAGCATATACATACTGTTTCTCTTGTACCTATGCTGAATAGGACTCCTCTTGATATGGATGCTACTGCCTCCATAAAATTCAAGTAGTACCTGTGTGCATAAAGAGAATATGTACCTGAATACTTAACATAAGATGCAAATCTTATGTTAAACACCATCCAATGTCTCTGAAGTAGCCCATAATCTTCATGTAGAAGACAATCTTCAAATACACCAAGTAGATGGCCGATCCTCACCATCAAGCTGCTAATGACCAAGTCTTCTTTCCATGAACAAGAGATAACCTCCTCTCCATGAGCAAGAGTGTGAGCACACTCTACATCTTCTCTAAGAAGAACTCCAAGAAGAACTCCATAGCTGCTCCTCAACATGCTTCAAGTTAACACCATGGTTGCCCCATGTGCTAGACGAAACACCACCTCTATTGAGGTCCAAGCTCAAGGCTTGTGTTGAAAGTTAGGTGAAGGATACTTAGAATGAGCCCAAGCTTGTGTTTATATAGTATTCATCCATGAAATAAAGTAGGATTGAAAAGCAAACGCTATCGTTGATTTAATCCAAAAAGAAGAAAAATCCATTGCGATCGCTGTGCGTTTGCGTTCTTTTGTTGTATCTCAAAAAGCATTATCAAAAGTCTTCTCTGCTCGCGCTGTTCACGAGACTCGAACCCAGACCACAGGGATGAGAGACTCACAATTTAACCAACATGCCAACGTTATTTTGTTGTACAAAGTGTATAGAAAAGTTCTACACATGTTCTTTGCGCCCGTCTGCTTGTGTCTACAAGGACTAATAAACAGATTTATACATGATGTATCATCTGATTATTGTTGAACCAATAGGATATTGATTCCAACAATCCCCCCTACAATGGCATATTGGTACAAACTGAACTGAATCTGCAAACTATCAAAACTGCAAATTACCACAAGCTTCAAGCTTATACTCCCGAAATTGTCCTTAAAATCTTTTCTTCAAAAGTCTTCTTCAAAATTTAATTTGACTTTTCTTCAAGAAACTTGAACTTGATGAATATGAACCATAATACTTGAGAAACTATGCAAACTAGATATCCAATAGTGTACCCATCAAGCAATCACTGTTTGACAATAAATATATCATGAACTGTCTCTGAATCTGCTATCTCCTGTCTTCAAAAACCTGAAAACATACACTAGGATCCATATATTTGCATTTACCTTATGAAAAGCTTTCTCAACATACTTCTATTGTGTCATGTAAATACACTAACCAAAATCAAGAACTGAATCCTGGAACTTGTGACTGTCAACTCACAGCTTAGTGTATTATGAACACTACTGGTTCATCTCTGATTGTACTTAAGTCAAATCAACTCAACTCAATTGAAATCAACTGAAATCAACTGAAATATGAGTCTCATCAAAAAATCTATGATGTCATCATGTCATCATCCTTGTTCTATCTGTAAGCCTTTCATACCTCTTTCCTTCAGAACCTGGTATAAACATAAATGTGTGCACTTCTAAAAATACCTCTTTGAAATATCAAGCTTCTCTTCAATAGAACTCTGGAACCTTCTCCTGAACAGGAACATCCTAACAGGAACTTTCTCTAGACATTCTCCTTCCTTCTTCTTTCAAAGCTGGAACATAAAGAGAACCTGACAAAGGAAATATAGGAATACCTGATATAGGAATACCTGTAAGTATGAAACTGCATTCTTTTACATATGAATGAAAATAAGTCTTCATGTTTCATCACCCCCTGGATGATTTAACACTAGTATCCAGAATTCTTCAAATATATATCAGACTTTATGAAATCTGGAACGTCTTCCTTCTTTCAATAAATCTGATGTTCAGTGATCAATACCTGTATCTGAAACAAAAATCTGAATCCTTTTTATTAGCATTGTGCACATGCCAATAGCTTTCCATGTCATTCCTCAGCTTTCCAAATTGTAGAATAAGGTTAGCTGAACCTAACATAACAAAACCTTGCTGAAAGCTTTATAGGATTCATAACCTTCTGTAACATAACAAGTATCTCCTTCTATTCCTCTGCAACACAAATCTGATAGAACTTGAATCTTTGACTTACTTCTTCCAATGCTAAGAACTTTACACAAACAAAGGATAGACAACTGACTCATAAATACTCGAGATCATACAAGATCATACAAGATCAATGATCTCTCCTGTGTAGAATCTGCTCTCTTCAAACCTTCATGACTAAATGTTTGATTTGCTACCTGAATGTCTCTAAGTGTCCATGCTTCACATAAAGTTGTAAAACTTTTCTGCAAGCAAATCCTTCCCAAGAATCTGTAACTCCTACTTGAAATATAAGTGGACAAACTTCTCACCTTGAGAACTCCAAAAGCTGCAAGTTGATACTTCATAACTTTCATATTCTACCCAGGTGAAATGTGATAGTACCTGTTTGACTTTCTTTTGGCTAACTCCACTTCTCAATCAAGTGAAAGGATATGATGGAACACCTTTTTGAATACAAACATGTATCCAAAAGTCTAGACAATCACTAAAAGTAGATTCTCCAACTGACTAGTACATCAACAAATCTGAATTTTCTGAAGTTTTCTAAAAATACTGAATATGAAGTAACCTTTTCCAAATATAAAACCTCAACCTAAGTTTTCAACATTTGCTACAAAACTCTTTTACCGTAAGGGTTAGATAAAGAAGAAATATACTTCTCTACAACTTTTCATATACCAAGTAGCTCTGTATTGACACTCCAAGAATTATTTGAGGAAACATATAAGCTGCCTGCTTAAAAACTTCAACTTATATATAACTCATGCATTTGAGTCAAGACATAAGTTGTCTTTAAAATCAGCTACTTTTCTTTCTCTCAATGCAATTCTTTGTCAAATCTACTAAATCATGACCAAGTTTAATGCAAAACAAGAAACTGCTTCTTCTTTAAACAAGATGTTCTTGTAGACTTGTCTTTAATTGTAGATGATAAAATAGGAAAAGTATATGGAAAATATATGAGAAAAGGAAGCCTTACTTTTCTTTTGGAAATGATGGACTTTCTTCTTCTGCATCTTTCTTCCACCTGATGATGTCAACATCTTCAAACTTCCCTTCCATACCTTTTGTTCTCTTCATCTTGAAGTAGCAAACACTCTTGACCTCTTCAAATGAACTTTTCTCTTCCTCTAGTGCTAAGAGTAAGAGACAAAACAAACATGGTATACAAATGGAAGTGAATATAGAAACATGTTTTACCATCTCCTCATATCTCTGAATCAAAATTCTACTTCAAATGTTTGAAACGACTAAATTCACCAATCTTTTATCTGAATGATGAATTTCCTTTCTAGAGTTACTGTCTCTAGATACCTAGATTACATTCTGTACCTAGATATCCAACCAACTTACAACAGAAAATTGGTTGAAAACAAAACTCATCCCATCTCCAAATTTGTCTTCTTAGATAAGCTTTTCTTGCCATGAAAGAGATCTCTCAAAACTCTCTAGAAAAACCTCTAGATACCTGTTTTGATGTAGCCTTTAACTTTCAAATGATGAAAGTGTATAAAAGCATTCCTTGAATTTCTTCAAATCTCTTCATAAATGCTCTTCTAAGATATGACCTGCAAATGATAATTTGATAGTAAAAACTGATACCTGTGATATGATGTTGATCTGATTTCTTCATCTTCTCTTAACCATTGTTCTTCCTTGAATTTGAAGTAGTCTTCTCTTCATCAACTCTGGGTCTTCAAACAATACTTTTGTAAAGTATTTGCATACTCTTCCAAAAATATTCAGCTGCTAACAGATCATCAACTTCGTACTCCACACTGATGAATACACATGTAACTGAATTGTCTAATTCTCAAATCTCTACTCATCTAGATTAAGTGTGTATGTCAAATGTCAAATGTTAGAAGATGCTCTTAAATCATATGTTGTAAACCTGGAATTCTGGAAAACCTGGGAATCTGAATGAGCCTTAATGCATTGATGCCAAAGATCTAAAGTTCTGAAACCAAAACCTTAGTGCTCTGATACCAAATGTTGGAAATGAGGTAGGCCCTTAGCTCATGTCACAGGTCCATGGTTCCATAGGTCCATCATATACAACATGGAATCTTGCAATCTTCAATATTGACAAAACATGAACATACCACAACTTAATCATACAAATGATGAGACAAAGATAGAGAAAGAATAGATGTCATGTGTAAGGTGTTACGTAAGCCATCGCTTACTCATATTATCATATATACCAATGTTCAACGTACAATGTAGGAGCAAAACTCTCAACCACTCTATGTGATGAGAAATAGATGAATGAGTGAATGTACAAATGTAACAACATATTCAGATGTATGGGCAGAAATCTGAATATATATGAGATGTGTGACCTTATAGGTTATAGAAGAGTGAATATGAGTGACTGAAAGAGGAAGGATCACTGTGAAATTGATAATCAACAAATCGTCATCTACCCTTAGGCTATTGAAGACCCTAAGTCAGATACGTGTGTGAAAAGATCACATAGTTAAAAAGTAGCAATGAATGCTAACAAGTTTGCTGCCGAAAATCCTCAAACTCATGTGAACACACCTTCTCAAACACCTCATCCAAATATGCATAAAGCATATACGTACTATTTCTCTTGTACCTATGCTGAATAGGACTCCTCTTGATATGGATGCTATTGCCTCCATAAAATTCAAGTAGTACCTGTGTGCATAAAGAGAATATGTACCTGAATACTTAACATAAGATGTAAATCTTATGTTAAACACCATCCAATGTCTTTGAAGTAGCCCGTAATCTTCATGTAGAAGACAATCTTCAAATACACCAAGTAGATGGCCGATCCTCACCATCAAGTTGCTAATGACCAAGTCTTCTTTCCATGAACAAGAGATAACCTCCTCTCAATGAGCAAGAGTGTGAGCACACTCTACATCTTCTCCAAGAAGAACTCCATAGCGGCTCCTCAACATGCTTCAAGTTAACACCATGGCTGCCCCATGTGCTAGACGAAACACCACCTCTATTGAGGTCCAAGCTCAAGGCTTGTGTTGAAAGTTAGGTGAAGGATACTTAGAATGAGCCCAAGCTTGTGTTTATATAGTATTCGTCCATGAAATAAAGTAGGATCGAGAAGCAAACACTATCACTGATTTAATCCGAAAATAAGAAAAATCCATTGCAATCACTGTCCGTTCGCATTCTTTTTGTTGTATCTCAAAAAGCATTATCAAAAGTCTTTTCCGCTCGCGCTGTTTGTGTAGGTGGTGAAGTGAAGTGTGTGGGTGCAGGGAATGCAAAATGCACTACTCGTGGAGCATATGTAAGCACATGAGCACATTAAATCACATTAACATAATAGACACTTATCACGAAGCCTTCATATCATCACTAGAAACTACACTTAGAAGTAAGAGGCACAATAGCAGCAAGCATGGAGCAGAATAGAGCACAATACCATACTAACTAGAAAGCCAAATGTATCACAGTCAAAATACAAGCCATTAGCTAATCATACCACAACTAATCATACCACTAATCATACCACAACTGATCATACCAAGCAAGGGAACAACGGAATTCAAACTCCAAGTATTCTCACATAAGTAACATCAGCAAATAACATAAGCAGCATAGGCAAATAACATGAGCAGGACTCTACTATCTACAGACTCTGGCTTGCACTCACTCTTAGCTATCTTCTCCTGTAGTGTGCAATATATGCTCTATATCATATCCCTCTCTTGAGGTTTCCCCTTTTTGTAGGAGAGAGGTGAGGAACCGGTACAATAGGGAAGTCTGTTACATGGGAGTAATGGAAAGTTAATGCACTAGGCGATTTCATTTGTCAACCTGGCCACCGCCAGTACCAAACTTTGTCGTGTAATGATGAGTGGCTGGGCCCAACTTGGTCGCCTTGTCAGGTCTGCTTGTCTGGGCATGCCTTGGGCATGCACTCGCCCAACTCTACCATCTGGATGTCTTGGTGCAAAACTCCAGATTTTGGACGTCTTGGCGCCCAACTCCAGATTTTGGACGTCTTGGTGCCCAACTCTAGTTTTTGGGCGTCTTGGCACCCAACTCCAGTTTTTGGACGTCTTGGCGCCCAACTCTAGATTTTGGATGTCTTGGCGCCCAATTTGATATTTGGTTCCTTGGTGCCCATCCTTTACTTTGTCCTTCAAAAATTTATTCTACAGGTTGCCCACCACTAGTGTCTCTCCGTCTCGGAGAGAAAGGAACATTAGAGGGGAGAGGAGGGGAGGTGGCCCTAGTCACACTAGATGGAGGAGGAGAGGATGTGGCCTTAGTCAATTGGAGAGGGAGGAGGAGGGGAGGTTGCCTAGTCAACATTAGAGGGAAGAGGAGGAGAGGTGGCCCAAAGAAGTGGGAAGGGAAAGTGTAGGAGAGGTTGCCCAAGGAAGTGGAAGGGAAAAGTGGAGGAGAAGTAGCCCAAGGAAGTGGAAGGGAAAAGTGGAGGAGAGGTCGCCCAAGGAAGTGGAAGGGAAAAGTGGAGGAGAGCTCACCCAAAGAAGGGGGATGGAAAAGTGGAGGAGGGGTCTCCCATGCTAGTATTAGAAGGAAGAGGAGAGGAGGTGGCCCAAAGAGAGTGAAGGGAAATTGGAGGAGAGGTCGCCCAAGGAAGTGGAAGGGAAAGTGGAGGAGAGGTTGCCCAAGGAAGTGGAAGGGAAAAGTGGAGGAGAGGTCGCCCAAGGAAGAGGAAGGGAAAAGTGGAGGAGAGGTCGCCCAAGGAAGTGGGAGGGAAAAGTAGAGGAGAGGTCACCCAAGGAAGTGGAAGGAAAAAGTGGAGGAGAGGTCGCCCAAGGAAGTGGAAGGGAAAAGTGGAGGAGAGGTCTCCCAAGGAAGTGGAAGGAAAAAGTGGAGGAGAGGTCGCCCAAGGAAGTGGAAGGGAAAAGTGGAGGAGAGGTCGCCCAAGGAAGTGGAAGGGAAAAGTGGAGGAGAGGTCGCCCAAGGAAGTGGAAGGAAAAAGTGGAGGAGAGGTCGCCCAAGGAAGTGAAAGGGAAAAGTGGAGGAGAGGTCACCCAAAGAAGGGGGATGGAAAAGTGGAGGAGGGGTCACCCATCCTAGTATTAGAGGGAAGAGGAGGGGAGGTGGCCCAAAGAAGAGTGAAGGGAAAGTGGAGGAGAGGTCGCCCAAGGAAGTGGAAGGGAAAAGTGGAAGGGAAAAGTGGAGGAGGGGTCACCCAAGGAAGTGGAAGGGAAAAGTGGAGGAGAGGTCGCCCAAGGAAGTGGAAGGGAAAAGTGGAGGAGAGGTCGCCCAAGGAAGTTGAAGGGAAAAGTGGAGGAGGGGTCGCCCAAGGAAGTGGAATGGAAAAGTGGAGGAGAGGTCGCCCAAGGAAGTGGAAGGGAAAAGTGGAGGAGAGGTCACCCAAGGAAGTGGAAGGGAAAAGTGGAGGAGAGGTCGCCCAAAGAAGGGGGATGGAAGAGTGGAGGAGGGGTCGCCCAAAGAAGGGGGATGGAAGAGTGGAGGAGGGTTCGCCCATGCTAGCATTAGAGGGAAGAGGAGGGGACGTGGCCCAAGTTAACCCAAGAGGGAGGAGGATGGGAGGTGGCCCAAGTCACATGGGAGGGAGGAGGAGGGGAGGTGGCCCAAGTTAACCCAAGAAGAAGAGGAGGGGAGATGGCCCCAATCATATTGGAGGGAGGGGGAGGGGAGATGGCCCAAATCATATTGGAGGGAGGAGGAGGGGAGGTGGGTAGTGGTGGTAGTAGTGTGGGAATGGTTGGAAAGGGAAGTAGATAGATGTATGCCTGAAGAAGATAGTTGAGAAAAAAATCCAATAGCTAAATAAGGAAAGGACATAAGCTATTAGGAAATAACATAAGAGGTATATACATTATATACAAGGGCAAGTTCCTCCTACCCTATCATTCCACATAGGGTTTTAGCTTAGATTCGTTGACTAAGGGCAGTACTGTGCCTATCAATGTGGAGATTGTACTTCACCTTTGGGAAGTGTGCGAATGACCCTAAAAGGTCCGTTCCATCTCGGCATTAACTTCTTCCTCGCCTTCTTCTCAAAGAGCCGTGGGTGGTACAACAAAACTAAGCTTCCTTCCTTGATCTTTAATTTACAGAGGTTTGCATAATGATCCTGTTTTCTTTTTTCAACTCCTTTCAAAACTTTATCTCTTCGAAAATCTTTAGCTGGTTCTCCTAATATCACAGACTCCACAGTAGGTTCTTCTTCTTCTTTTTCCTTGATTGCTATTGTAAAGCATGAAACATTATTGGTCTCCTCAATCCAATCCATGATGTCGCCTAGATCTTCATTAGATATTTCTTCTCCCATATCAACTTCTTCCTTGATGTCAGGTGATTTTGTTTTATATGGCTTTGTGTGAGGCTTCTCGGATGCCCATTGGGCCGCCCAATTCATTGTAGGGGTAGCCCAAGATGGAGGATAAGCTGCCCATTCAGGTGCCCAATGTGGAGGCCCTTGAGCAGAGTATGGAGCCCAAGCCTCTAGAGTGGCCCATCTACTTGGAGGTGGAGGCGCTCAGCTGGGACTAGGAGGTGGAGTCACCCAGCTGCTTGGAGGTAGAGGAGGCGCCCAATTTGGATTAGGAGGTCTAGATGCCCAACTTGAATTAGGAGGTGGAGACGCCCAGGGAGGTGAAGGCGCCCTTTCTTGTTCTGATATTTCTTGATTTTCCAGAACCCATGGTGGAGGAGGTGTGGCCCAAATGCTTGCTCCTTCTTGTCTAGTCTGTTGTTTTTCTTCTCCATCGTTATCTTCCTTGCCTTCCTCTGTAGTTTGCTCTGGATGGAGAACCACTTGAGAAGTACCTAGGGCTTCATCTGTTCCTCCTTCCATCTGAAGCTGTCTCATCACCTTGTCTGGTCCGGCCACCCATAAGGTGTCACTACCCCAATCATGTACCGCTTTACTGTGGCGTAGCCATGACCTTCCTATCAAAAGAGGAAATCCTCCCTTCACCTTTGGGAGTGTTATTATCACAAAATCCAACACAAATTTTAGCTTATGGATGACGACTTCAACCTTTTCCACTATGCCTAGTGGGCTTACCTTGCTTTCGTCTGCCAATGATACTGTAAAATGAGTGTCCTTAGTTGGTTTCAGATTTAGCAATGTCATTGTGTACTCAGGCATCAGATTAATACCAGATCCCCCCATCAACTATCACTCCTACCAAAGGAGTTCCCTTAATACTTACAGTTAGTCTAGGGCTCTTGTAATCAGTAAGAGGTGCCATCCTAGATGGTTCTGAGCTATAAGTTGAGTGTATAGGTATTTGTTGAGAGGTTAGAGAAGTGAAGCCTTTCCCGCCACTTAATATGGTGCCAAGGTCTAACCCGTTTATGGCAGCCATTACTTCTCCTCTGAATCCCGGACTTATAGCTAACAAGTTATATAAAGATACCTGTTGGTAGGTGCTCTGCAAGACTTGAACTGCACTGAGAAATCCTTCTTGATTGTTCCTTGAAGTAGATCCATTCTGAAAGTGCCTTAGGTCCTCCTTAGATACTGCATAAGCTTTGTCAACAACCTGCTCAAGAGTGTCTTCATTTCTTCCTACTCTTCCTAGTGAGATTTTCTCCTTGTCTTGGTTGTGTTTGGATTCCTGAGAAGGTTCATGTTCCATGGTCCTTTTTCCCTTGTCCTTTGTTGAATCTGTTGCTTCTTTGGCAGCATCTTTCAAAGTTGCCTTGTGCTTTTGTGCCCTAGTCATTACTCTGGGAAGTTCCTCAAGTTGGACTACTTGGCCACTTGGAGAGTCTACATTGCCCTCATCATTAGATACTGTGATCATATGTAGGGGGCAAGATTTACCTGGTGTGCTTGTAGACGGCATTGACTTTGGGCAGTCCTTCGTGTAATGATCCCATGTTTTAGGACAATTTTTTCATGGTGGGGCATCCTCAGGAAGTGAACATTTACTTTGGAAGTGTCCATACTCCCCACATCTGTAACACATTATAGGCCTAGGTGGTCGGTTCTGACGAGGCCTACATTCTTGCCATTGAGGTCCTTGATTGGTGTAAAAAGTTGTTACAGGAGGTGTTGTAGTGGATGGTAAGGGTGGTTGTCCTAACAAGGAGGACTGTTCCACCCCTACCCATTGAGTTGCTGGTGGTTGTCCTGGCATCATAGCCTGATTCCCAAGACCCTTGAGAAAATAACAATCCTTGGCCTCATGGCCACCCTTTCCACAAAACTGGCATGTTAGCCTCCTTGGACACTCTTGTGCTGTGTGCCCTTGATTAGTACAGAGAGAACACCATAGTCCAGTTCTTACCTCCCTTAATGTTTTGAGTTCTTCAAGCTCTTGTCGTATCTGAGCGAGACCTTCGGAGATACCTTTGTCCTCTTCTCTATTTCTTTGAAGCTTTAAGGTTTCTAGTTCCTTCCTCAAGGTTGTCACCATATCTTCATCTTGGGGGAAAGTCTTTCCTGAATGCGTTCCAAAATGAACCCGTGCAGCCTCAATCCTTGTGGCAGCTGCTTCAAATTCTCTCAAAGTGGCATCCGGTCTCAAAAGCTCTCTTAGCTTTTGCTGTGTGGATTTCGGCAAGGCTTTCTCCACCCACTTCTTAACAAGGAAATCCCCTGGTGGTTCCGGAAATCTTGCCACGAGTGACCTTGCCCGCATCATAAGTTCTGAAAATGATTCTCCCATATGCAAGATTAGATTCTCAAGTTCATCTAACATTCTTTCTGTAGAGTTACCTGGCCAAAATGCGTCTGTGAATTCGGTCCTCAATGCTTCCCATGTTTGGAAATAGTTTTCCGCATACCGGCTGAACCATTTGTCGGCCAATCCTTCAAGTGTTGACGAAAATAGAGCAAGGAAAGCGTCTTGTCATTGCTGTAAGCCCCTGCTCTTACAAATTGAAAGAAATCTTCGTACATGATCTTGAGGATCTTCATTAGCACCGCCATGAAATGAAGAAAATCTAATATTTATCCTTGACAAAAGAGCAGAAAGTTCCTCTGCCATAGCTTTATTAAGAAGAGTGTCTTGAGGTAAAGCGTTTTGAGTTTTAGCCTTGTCGTCTAACCCTTCTATTCTAGAAGTTAGGCTTGAGGTAGATAGAATTCTTATGGGTGTCAGATAAGGGTCTGGCCTTCTTCTGTGGTAACTTTTGATTGGTGTCTTCTTAGGGCTTACTTGCTTCTCTTTGCTAGCTTTGATGTTGGTCATGGACCATCTTGGGAACTATTTCCAAAAGAGGAAATAATGAGAGAGTGAATAGATGGGAGGAAGTGGCTCACCGTGATGGAGGAAGTCGCCCCAATGAAGAGGTCGCCCAAGAAGAAGGAGGAGTCTTCGCCCAAGAATAGGTTGCTCAAGTGGAGGAGGAGGAGTCACCCAAGCCAAGAAGCCAAGAAGCCAAGAGAGGATGAGGAGGAGTAGGCGCCCAAGAAGCCAAGAAGGAGGAGGAGGAGGAGTCGCCCAAGACGCCAAGAGAGGAGGAGGAGGAGGAGTCACCCAGGAAGCCAAAAGAGGAGGAGGACTCGCCCAAGACTCCAAGAAGGAGGAGGAGGAGTCACCCAAGAAGCCAAGAAGGAGGGAAGGAGGAGGAGTTGCCTAAGAGAAGAGGAAGAGGAGTAGGAGAGGTGGTCCTGGGCACTCAAAGTCTAAGTGATTTCTCAAGGAAAAGGAAATCTCCAGAAGCCCTGTCCCACCGGGCGTGCCAAATTTTCACCTGTAGGTGGTAAAGTGAAGTGTGTGGGTGCAGGGAATGCAAAATGCACTACTCCTGGAGCATATGTAAGCACATGAGCACATTAAATCACATTACCATAATAGACACTTATCACGAAGCCTTCATATTATCACTAGAAACTACACTTAGATGTAAGAGGCACAACAGCAGCAAGCATGGAGCAGAATAGAGCACAATACCATACTAACTAGAAAGCCAAATGTATCACAGTCAAAATACAAGCCATTAGCTAATCATACCACAACTAATCATACCACTAATCATACCACAACTGATCATACCAAGCAAGGGAACAATGGAATTCAAACTCCAAGTATTCTCACATAAGTAACATCAGCAAATAACATAAGCAGCATAGGCAAATAACATGAGCATGACTCTACTATCTACAGACTCTGGCCTGCACTCACTCTTAGCTATCTTCTTCTGTAGTGTGCACTATATGCTCTATATCATATCCCTCTCTTGAGGTTTCCCCTTTTTATAGGAGAGAGGTGAGGAATCGGTACAATAGGGAAGTCTGTTACATGGGAGTAATGGAAAGTTAATGCACTAGGCGGTTTCATTTGTCAGCCTGGCCACCGCCAGTACCAGACTTTGTCGTTTAATGATGAGTGGCTGGGCCCAACTTGGTCGCCTTGTCAGGTCTGCTTGTCTGGGCATGCAGTCACCCAACTCTACCATCTGGATGTCTTGGTGCCCAACTCCAGATTTTGGACGTCTTGGCGCCCAACTCCAGATTTTGGACGTCTTGGCACCCAACTCTAGTTTTTGGACGTCTTGGCGCCCAACTCCAGTTTTTGGACGTCTTGGCGCCCAACTCCAGATTTTGGATGTCTTGGCACCCAATTTGATATTTGTTTCCTTGGTGCCCATCCTTTACTTTGTCCTTCAAAAAATTTATCTACAGTTCGCGAGACTCGAACTCGGACCACAGGGATGGGAGACTCACGATTTAACCAACACACCAACCTTATTTTGTTGTACAAACTGTATAGAAAATTTCTACACATGTTGTTCGCGCCCGTCTGCTTGTGTCTACAAGGACTAATAAAAAGATTTATACATGATGTATCATCTGATTATGGTTGAACCAATAGGATATTGATTCCAACACTTCCATCGTTAATGACCATGGTGAGTAGTTATCTCTATCCAATTTGTCATTCGCTGAAGGAAATCCATCTTCCATGTTATCCAACCTTGCTTAGATACCAAGTGTGTGAAGAGAAGGATTTGTACTTGATGAAGATGAAGTGATGTTGCAAAAACTTTGCAACACACCAGCTAAACGAACTCCAGGGATATGTAGTGGGCCGTTTTAGCTTGCCAAAGGATGTATTAGACACCCTAATTACCTTGAAAGATCACTCTCAAAAAGTTGAATCAAGACAGACTAGTTTTCCCATGGACAACATGAAGAAACTTTCTATTTTGGTCATGAATGCTTCAGTATTTCACTGAGTGCTCATTCTCTGATTACAATTGACTAGAGAGCTTTTAGAGGAATCTAATTAGGAAGCAAGGAAACGTATCGGGAGTTATTTCATAAAAAATGATTAAGCATACTAAGAGAAATAAGTTTAGCAAATCAGGTATGTGATCCTGACTTTTTAGGAGGTAGAAGATGCAAAGATATAGTTGACTTCAGTTGAATATATCTCACAATTGTGGACTCCAAATGCAATGAAATTTTTGGGACTATATAGTAGACTTAGAGAGCAACTTTACCATGTTCAATCACTAAACATGATGCGCCATGCTCAGAGAAACCATCTCTGCAATCTAATTGAAAATTGAGAAGTATGACAGTGAACAATACACTCACATAGGCATGAAGATATGGTCACAAATGATCATGAAAAAAAAGTGTATATTGAATGTAAAGTACAATGGACTTACTGGTACATGTTTGTGCCTTGAGATCACACTCTGATATGGCATGAAGCTTAGCTAATGGTGTTGCAAACCCCGTGACTAAACCATGTGTACATATAGTGATGATTGGAGCCAAGATTTGAATTTGAATCTTGCTCACCTAAAACAATTCTCCTACCTTTTAGTGATTGATTCTCCAACTAATTCAATCACAAATTTGTGGAGTTCTTTTCCTACTCATCAAGTAGATTTAACCACGTTAGATTCTTTCATTTTTACATCAAGTTAAAATTCAAAAGTTATAAGGGTGAGTTCACAAGTGAACTCTTCAAGGCTTTAGAATTTGCTTCAAGTTTCTATATCTTTTGAAGACTCAAGCCAACACTTAGACTTGCCATGGACTTGTTCCAACATTTCCAACCCTCACTCAAGAGGATCAACAATTACCAGAAGATATGAATTCAGAATGAGGAGCAAATTGATCTCAAGGCTTGGAAGTCAAGAGGCAAGGCCAAGTTCAAGCAATTGGAAGAAATTCTAGAGTCCTCAAATCAAGCACTCAAGAGATTGCAGAGGGAGAGTAAAAAGCCCATAAGGTATGGCTATGACACATCATTAGTCACCAAGCATTTTGTGTATATCACTAAAGACTCTATGATAGAAGAACCTTCTTCATTTGAAGAGGCCAATAAGAAGAAAGAATGGAGAGAAGCCATGCATGAAGAGGTTGATGTTGGAGTTAGACGTTTGCAGAAGCACACGAACAACACAAGGAAGAAGAAGAAGCTTGGAGCACAACACACAATACTGAATGTATTACTACTAGAATGTACAAAGATAAGTAGCCCGTTAGGGGCATAAGCGTATATACAAGCCGGCGGAAAAAAACCTCCTAAAGAGGGGAAAAAAGTGCCCTGGAGGTCCTAAAGTGTTCACACACATGACTACCTAAATATATCAACAAATCCCCCTTGGGAGTGATGTGGTGAACAAGGAGCTCACACTCATGTATAAGGAAGTGCCAAGCTATGTGGAATTAATCCACAAAAGGAAGTAAGCCCAAAGCTTTGCGAAAAGCTTCAAACTTCTCCCTAGGCAGAGCCTTCGTAAAAAGTTCTGCAATGTTCTCCTGTGTGGGCACATATGCCAAGCTGATCCCCCTAGCAGAGAACCTCTCCCTGACATAATGATAATGCACCTCAATGTGCTTAGTGCGAGCATGGAACACAGGGCTCCTCGCAATTGCCAATGCACTCTAACTATCCGTGAAGATGGTGGTGGCAGAAGACTGACCAACACCTAAATCAGCCATAAGGCATCTAAGCCACACACACTCAATAGTTGCTATGAAAGTTGCCCTATACTCATCCTCACAATTGGAAGTGGCCACAGTAGGCTGTTTCTTGCTCAACCAAGATATACATGAGCTACCAAGCATGAAGCAAAAACCACTGGTGGACACACGAGTGTAATAGCAACCAACCCAATCACTATAAAAAAAAGCATGTAAATCTGGTGGTAGTGATCCCCCCTTGGGATAAAAAAATCCAAGTGGACGGCTACCACTCAATTAGCGAAAGATGCACTTAACCGCCTGCCAATTCTTGACACCTGCACAAGGCATAAACCTGCTCATCTGTGAGACAACAAACTAAATATCTGGCCGATTAATGCATAAGTAAATCAAGCATCCAATAGCCTGTTGATAGAGGACAACATCAAATGCATCTCTAGCATCATGAATACTCAATCGTAAACTTGTCTCCATAGGAGCTACGATAGGCTTACAGTCTTCAAGGGCAAAACACTGCAATAATGTGTTAATATATTTCATGTGACACAAAGCTATTCCACCATCAACTTGCATAAACGGAATGCCCAAATAGTGATGCAAATGCCCCAAATCAAACATCTCAAATGAGGCATGCAAATCAGCCTTAAAATCAGCAATATGCATGTCATGAGGACTAGTGAGCAGCATGTCATCAACATACACCACAATGATCAGAAGCACATCATTAGCACGCTTAACATATAAGGTGCTTTCACTACCAAAGAATTTATCCAAAAAAGCATGAAGTAATCACTACATAGTTTCCAAGGTACGTTGTTCATTGCATAAACCCAAAGCACCAAAGAAATCAACTTGGATAGCATGAACATATAAATTTTTTGGAGTTTATTGACCTCCAAAATATAGCAAGAAGTAGGTGGAATCCCCTAGGAACAAGTTGACCTTCTCACAAACTTCATCACAGAAAACCAGTCATGCTTGCAGAGCTTACTATTCTCTAATGGATTAGAATTTTCTAAAACTATTTTAACCACATATACTAGAGACTAAGAGCTTTCCAATTAGCCAAAGAACACTCAATTTGGATAAGTACACAATGAGCTATGGCCTTTGCAATATGCAGCTTTAATGGAGACCTTGAAACAGAGATGAACGCGAGGACACACATCACTTGCAGAAACTACTACTCTTAACTCACAACTTCAATGAATCTTAAACTTGCCAGAATACATGTAGACTTTGAGAGATTTCTAACAAGCCAAAGAACACATGATTTTGATACATACACAAGGAGATATGACCTCTGCAAGTTTGAGGTTTAATAGAGACCTTCAGCAGGGGGTAAAACCAGAGAACACACACTATGTGCAGAGAGTACTGCTCTCAGCTCACAAATCCAATGATTATGAAAATTTATAGGAAGAAAGTAGACAGTACGAGCTTTCAAATGAGCTATCAAACATGTAATTTGGATATATAATGAGGGAGATAAAAGCTCTGCAATCTCTGCAATCTCTGCATACAAAACTACAGCAGCATAGAGATACACATATGACTCTCTTGGACATCCCATAAGATCACAACTTTTCTCCTCTTTTTATAGCATGGGAAACTAATCTAAAACCTTCCTAATACATCTAAATTCGTTGTAGACACTTGGATGGAGGTATTACATGACTCAAGTGCTCAAATAAGCAAAGTATTGATGGACTTTGAGAAGTAGCCACATCGACCTTCCACTAGGACACCAGTGCAGCTCCCTTGTGACTCACTAATTTGACTCACCATGTTCTAGAACTCACGTCGTATTTTTGGTACATTTTATGAATAATATGAGCCTTATTGAAGTATTTGAAGACTTCCAAAAGGTACTTACATAATTTGAAACTTGTACCCTACATAAAACAAATGTTCGCAACATTCTCCCCCTCAAGTTTCAAAGGGTATTTCCTTCATGCCAAGAATATAGTTGAATCTTTGAAGCTTTGGTCCATCCAAGGATTTGGTGAAGATATCTGCAACTTGATACTTTGTTCCCACAAAAGAAACTTGTACTTCATTGTTTATGGCCTTCTCTCGAACATAATGATAGTGAACCTCTATATGCTTTGTTCTAGCATGAAAAATAGGATTTGAGGTCATATGAATGCTGCTCAAGTTATCCCCATATATCAGTGGTACATCAACCTGCACATTCAAGTCATGAAACAACTTTTTAAACCACATAACCTCAGTAGTAGCCAATGCTAAACCTCTATACTCAGCCTCTGTAGAAGATAAAGCAATTGTAGGCTCTTTCTTTGAATTCCATGTTAATGTCTTGTTTCCTGCTATTACCACATATCCACTTGTGGATCTTCTGTCATCTTTGCTTCCAGCCCAATCTGCATCACTAAAGACTTTAAGAGTTAGATCAGCATCATGACTATAAAATAATCCTTCGTTCATGGTACCTTTCAAATACCTAAGCACTCTTTTCGCTGCATGCATATGAGGTACTCTAGGTTCATGCATAAACTGTGACAATACTCCCACTGCATAGCATATATCATACAAGTCTAGCCTTATATCTTGACACACTACCATCACTATTTCTTTTAATCTTAAAAACCCACTTACAACCAATTACCTTTTGTTTTGGTGTCTTTAGAACTAAATTCCAAGTCTTGTTATCCTGTAGTGCTTCCATTTCTTCTCTCATTGCTTTCTCCCACTTTTCATCTCCTTTTGCCTCATCATAACATGTGGGTTCATTTTCCTGCTCAACTTTTGTCATAAAAGCATAATGAGGATTCATAAAAGATTCACAAGTATACCTTTGAGGTTGCTTACTCACTCTTGAAGTTCTTCTTACCTCCAATGTAGATGCTCTTCCTTTCTTATTAGGAACCTTTGATGATTCTCCATACTCACATACATCACTAATTTCCTCTCCTTCATCATTAACTTCAACAAGTTTGAGTTTACCTTTACTTTTAACACTTGGAGGTGACTCTTGCCTTAATCTTCCATTGAAAGGTGATCCTCTTTCTTCATCCAAACCACTCCTTTCATCATTTAAACTTCCTGATGGCTGAACTATGCATTCATCTCCTTCAACCACACCTTCTTCATTTTCATCCATGACCTGCAAACAATTCTTATCTGCATACCATGAAAGTGATTCATCAAAGTTTACATCTCTTGACACAAAAACCTTATTGGTATGAGGATTATAGCATCTATATCCTCTTTGAGTATCTGCATAACCAATAAATATACATTTTTCTGATTTCGCATCAAGTTTAGATCTCACCTCACTAGGTACATGTACATAACATACACAACCAAATACTTTCAAATGACTTACACTTGGTTTCCTTCCATGCCATACCTCATATGGTGTCAAATGATGAACTCCAGCAGTCGGAACTCTATTCATAATGCAAACACTTGTGCTAACAGCTTCAGCCCAAAAATAATTAGGCAAACACATATCATTAAGCATGCTTCTAGATGCTTCTGCTATGATTCTGTTTCTTCTTTCTGCGAATCCATTTTGTTGTGGAGTATACCTGCATGTAACTTCTCTTTTGATACCTTCATCATACAAAAAATCAGTAAAAGCTTGAGAGAAATACTCTCCCCCTCCATCAGATCTTAGCTTCTTAATATACCTTCCTGTTTGCTTTTCGACATATGATTTGAACTTCTTGAAACAATCAAAGACCTCACTCTTATGTTTATTTAATGAAATACACAAATGTCATTCTACTATGATCATCAATGAATGATACATAGTACTTATTGCCAACCAAGGATGCCTCTTTAGTAGGTCCCCACACATCTGTGTGTATGAGATCTAGCAAACCATCACTTACATAGCTTGAATGCTTGAAAGGCTGTCTACTCTGCTTACCCATTTGACATGCTTCACAAAGATGCACCATATGTTGCTTAGTAAGATCAGGTAATCCTTCAAAAATCCTCTTCTTTGATAGCTCCTTAACCTGTGTACATTCATGTGTCCAATCCTTTTGTGCCATAGATCAAGCTCTGCTATTCGATGCATACCATAAGAGAAATAGTTTGTATGATTTGGGTTTACCTTGAATGTAAACAATCTACCTTGTTTTTGACCTCTAGCAATTAACCTCCTTTGCTTTGGATCCTCAATGAAGCAACCTGCATGATTAAATCTTATTTGCAAACCTTTTTCTACCATTTGACCAACTGACATCAAATTCTTAGTGATCGTTGGCACATAAAGTACATCCTTCAAGCAATTTGTCTTGCTCTTATCCTGCATAACGACATCTCCAACTTGCATAATCTTATGTGTTGTATCATCTCCTGTTTCAACATGACCTTTACATGAAGGATTATGCATATTAGAAAACCATGAAGCATCATGAGACATGTGATTAGAACAACCACTATCTACATACCATACATCGCTATTGCAATTCATCTTAGTTTGTACATTCATCATAAGAAGAGAATCATAATCATCACTTTTACCTTCAACTGGATAATTTCCTTGTTGTTTACCTCTTCTTGAATAGCCTCCTCTTCGATTACCACTTTGATTATTTTCATTTTGATAACAATCTTTGGTATAGTGTCCATACCTTCCACATATATAGCAATTGTTCTTATCTTCACTCCTTTGTCTTTGATTGTAGTTGTAGTAGCCTCTCGTACCTCTAGCACTTGATCTTCCTCTTCCTCTTGTGTTGAAGAAGCCACTTGAAGTCCCTTGATCATCACTCCTTCCTCCTCGACCTCTATTTGAACCTCTTCTACCTCTGTTTCCACCTCTTGATGATCCTACATAAAGAGCTTGTCCTTGAGATCCTTTTTTATTTGAAGTAGAACCATTTAGATTCATCTCCTCCGTGACCGTGAGGGCAATAAGTTGATCAAAATCTGGTAATTCTCCTCTGACATAAACTGAATTAATGAAGGATTTCCATCTCTCATCATCTTTGAGTCGGTTGAGAGTATGTGCAACCAAGTCGTCGTCCTCCACATGAGCTTGAATTGATCCTAGTTGATCTGCAATCTCTTTAACCTTCAACAAGTAATCATTGGCCGATGTCCGTGTATCTTTCTTTATGTTATTCAACTCATTTTTGAGTTGAATCTTCCTTGCTCTTGTACCTGTAGCATACAACCTTTCCAATGCAAGCCAAACATCTCTACTTGTGTCTAGATCTTGTATGTGTCCTACCATTGAATCTTGAATATTTTGTGATAAAATGAATATAAACCTTTTGTCTCTCTCATTCCAAAGTCTAAAATCCCTCAATTGTTGCTGATTTGGGTCCTGGTAATGTGGGTTTGATATCTGTGCCGTCAATCAAACCATACAAGCCTCTACCTTGCAAGTATGCTGTGATTCTAAACTTCCATGCTTGATAATTGGTCTTATCAAGCTTCTCTATTTGTGCATGTTGGTCTCCCATAATACAAATGCTAAGCTTCCTCCTTTAAGCCTTCTTTCCAATGTGTGTGATGAGAAGAAATATAATATTTACCTTGTAAATGAGGTATGTGCACCTTTCTTTGCTTGGATGTTGCTTGAGATGCCTCCTTGTGATCTTCTTCTACCTTTGTGTAGTGTTGATGATGAACTGCTTCTTTGATAGCTTCAAATTCTTCATAAAGGTATGATAACCTTCTCCAAGCTTGCAAGTACTTGCTCTGATACCAAAGTTGGAGTTTATTGACCTCCAAAATATATCAAGAAGTAGGTGGAACCCCCTAGGAACAAGTTGACCTTCTCACAAACTTCATCACAGAAAACCAGTCATGCTTGCAGAGCTTACTATTCTCTAATGGATTAGAATTTTCTAAAACTGTTTTAACCACATATACTAGAGACCAAGAGCTTTCCAATGATCCAAAGAACGTTCAATTTGGATAAGTACACAATGAGCTATGGCCTCTGCAATATGCAGCTTTAATGGAGACCTTGAAACAGAGATGAACCCGAGGACACACATCACTTGCAGAAACTACTGCTCTTAAGTCACAACTCCAATGAATCTTAAACTTTACAGAATACATGTAGACTTTGAGAGCTTTCTAAAAAGCCAAAGAACACATGATTTGGATACATACACAAGGAGATATGACCTCTGCAAGTTTGAGGTTTAATAGAGACCTTCAGCAGGGGGTAAAACCAGAGAACACACACTACGTGTAGAGAGTACTGCTCTCAGCTCACAAATCCAATGATTATGAAAATTTAGAGGAAGAAAGTAGACAGTAAGATCTTTCAAATGAGCTATCAAACATGTAATTTGAATATATAATGAGGGAGATACAAGCTCTGCAATCTCTGCATACAAAACTACAGCAGCATAGAGATACACATATGACTCTCTTGGACATCCCACAAGATCACGACTTTTCTCCTCTTTTTATAGCATGGGAAACTAATCTAAAACCTTCCTAATACATCTAAATTCGTGGTAGACACTTGGATGGAGGTATTACATGACTCAAGTGCTCAAATAAGCAAAGTATTGATGGACTTTGAGAAGTAGCCACATCGACCTTCCACTAGGACACCACTGCAGCTCCCTTGTGACTCACTAATTTGACTCACCATGTTCTAGAACTCACGTGGTATTTTTGCTACATTTTATGAATAATATGAGCCTTATTGAAGTATTTGAAGAATTCCCAAAGGTATTTACATAATTTGGAACTTGTACCCTACATAAAACAAATGTTCGCAACAAAATTCACTTAAATACATCTCCTTTGGCAAGGCTAGAGGATGTCTTCAACCTACATCATCAAAGATACCCGACATCAAGGTGGCCCCCAATTAACAAAACATCACCATGATCCTCTTTAATATGCTAAAGGCTTGATGAAAAATGTAAACGTCATAAACCACATGAACATACATAGGGGGTATCCACATAAACATACATAGTGAATGCTCAATATGCATGTATGATAAAAATAATTAATATGGCTCAATTCAAGCCAAAATAAATGCAAAAAAATTACCTCACAAGATGCATTGGATACTGCAATGCACAAAGAGAAAATTTCCAATCATAGTGGTGAATACTCCCACCACAACTAAGACTCGTTTAATGTACCTTTTAGCTAAAAAGTGTGTGTGTGTGTGTGTAAAACTCCAAGAAAGCTTAACATTCCCTATAGAGGAAGCAAAAGGAACATTCTCCTTGAAGTTTTTGAGCTTGTGCTAAGAAAACTACACACCAAAGGACTTTGAGATATGTCCAAAAATCATACAAAAAAATGCTTTGAACAAGATCTAGGAGGCTAAGAAGATATCTTCGAGGAACAGAATGATACTCAAGATAATACCATGCCTTGTATTTCTCGCTCTCATTGGGTGGGTGTAGCTTAATGGCAAAAATTGCTAGTTAAGAGAGCTCTGAGGAATACAATATTGGGATGGGTGACCCCTTGAGAATTCTTTCCTTCATTAACCTTGATGATTGAGGTCCTTTCATGCACAATCAATGACACCAATGGTAATTTTGGTGACAAGGAAATGGCAGTTGTAAGTCTTGGAGTTACCAAGGTGTTGCATAAGGTTGCATATTTCGATTCTAGTGTGCATATATTTGACAAATTGTGCATTCCATACATGAAATTGATTTGATACCAATGAAGGGGAACTTCTTAGATCCTCAAGACATGGAATATTTGTTTTTCAACATTGCAAATTCTCTATGTACTCGTATGTGTATAACAATATAAAACTCATAAACCAGGGAATCAAAGATCATTGTTTCACTATATGCAGGTTTCATAAATGGGAAGTCTCAATACAATACATGGATGGCCAAACACTATATTTTTTTATTATAATATAGCATATAAAATGTGTGTGAATGAAATTTGGCCTTTCACATACACACTAATATATTGTAGATTTTAGTGGTTTTTTCATTAATTTATGCTTTTTCCAGATAGGGGTTTCTCTATTGTTTATGGATTCTTTTAGAGGGTTCCATAAGTACTTAGGATTTTTCAATCTTATTTCTTGTTTAAAATTTTGTTAAATCATATTAATTTTTGTCTTATTCTTTAACTTCTTTGAAAGGATTTCCATCTTTTTCAAGGACTTTTAGGATTAATTTTTTTCCATATTTTTTATGCTTTTCTATATATTCATATAGATTAGGATTTTATCTAATATTTCTATATTTTTTTGAGGGTTTAGGAGCTTTTTGGATCTTTCAAAGTCTAGAGTTATTTTTTAGGATTTATTTATATTTTTCTTAATTCTCTAGTTTTTATAAATGATATTTTAGTTTTCTCCATGATCTTTCCATATTTATTTTTAGTTTTCCAAGGGATTTTTATAAATTAGAATATTTTCTACTATTATTGGAGATCTTTGACTTTCATAGGTTTTTATTAGATTTAAGAGGAATTTTTTAAAGAGTTCTACAAGTATTTAAAGGAGTATCTATGTGTTTAAAAATTTTCCACATTTTTAAAGGATTTTTTGGGGAATATTTAATGAAAAGAAAAGTGGTGTGAGCCTTTGTCAAAGAAAGCTACTATCACTAATGTTTCATTTCACCCTCCTTGTTTATATGGCACAATAACTCTAACCTGCACAATGCTCCATTTATGGACAACTCCTCCCTTCTACATCCATTTGATATAATAACAATGTCATGGAACTTGAAGCGTGGAGCATGCATTCAAGAATATGAAATCCTTTCATGGCAAGACCTACATGCGATGGGAAAAGTGGTGTAAGTCTCTTCAAATCAAGCCCTTTTCTAGAACTGCATTCCACTCTCCTTGTACACATGGTACGGTAGCTCTAAGCTTTCCTCTTAGAATTTTCTCTCATTGGAGAAATCCTCTATGCATTCAAGATAATAATTATGTCATGAGCTTAGATCATGAATTCAATAATATGACATTCTCTTGGGGTAAGGCACACAAATAATATCTCTTTCTCTCATACACACAAACATAGACATTCATACAATAAACAAGATACATGATAAGATTTCCAACCTATCTATCTATTTATGTACCTAACTTATTTAATTATGCACTCACTGGCTTACATCAATACATGTGTACGTATATTTCTTTATATGTTTACATACTTATACATTTGCCTTTGTGATATATTTGTAGCTTCCTAAATTGGTAACAATGACAAAAATGTGTAATTAAGAAAAAACCATACTTTCAAGGATCCAAATGAAGAGCTTTGATATCAAATTATGTGCAATTTGAAAATATTGTTAACCTCATCACTTAGTGATAGTTATGAGGACACACTTTTCATAGAATTGGCACAACATAAAGATAAATAATCTAGATTCTTATGAACAATATTAAAGAATACTATGAATCTTTGATTACTTGCATTGGATAATAGCAATTTGGTGAAACTAGATTAAACAAAGAGGTTCGAAAGGTTTAGAAAATGCAGGAGAAGGAAAAATCAAACAAGAAAAAATGATGATTAACAAAATCAAAATCTAGGAAAAATGTATCAAAAGGATCTAAGACATATGAAGGTTATCTCAATTGTTGTTGATCATGAACATCTGCATCACATACAAACTTTGGAAGGTGATCATAATGTATTAGCTTCATAATTCATAGCTCTTGTGGTGATTTCAAATCTTTGGTAATGCTAGGTGACAAGTTTATCACATGAATAGAAGCCAAGACTAATTATGCCCAAAAGAACTTGAGTGAGATTTGCATGATGTAACATAGAAATTATTTGATCCTAAAACTTTATTTCATTCTTTCAACTATAGCAGTTTTTATTAGGGAATATGAAGCTATGATCTCTTGATGAATTCCTCTAGGTTGACAAAAATGGTTGAACTCATGAGAGGTATACTCTTCACCATTATCAAAATGTAGTGTCTTGAGCTTGAAACCCTTTTCAATCTTGACAACAACAATCCATTTCTTGAATCTAGGGAAAACCTCATCCTTTCGCTTGATAAGAAGTGCCAAAAATTTCCTAATGGCATCATCAATGAATGTGATGAGGTAAGAGCTCAACCTAGTGATCTCGTGGGCATAAGATTACACACATAAGAAATTTAATGGTTGAATTAAGGAAATTAAGCATGTCTTATGTGCATTCCAACTATCTAACATATTGACAATGCTCACAAAATGGAAAAAAAAAGCAATCATAGGTAAGTAGCTATTGATATATTTAAGTAGTGTATAGAGAGTACACATGCAAAAACAAAATGAAAAAACAAAGATGAGAAGAAATTAGAAAAGCAGAAATTGTTTTGCAAGTACTGTAAAGGAAATGATCATATCATAAAGAACTGTCCTAAACTTGCTGCAAAAGAGGAAAATAAAAAAGAGACTGGAATGGTTGTTGCAGAGGCTTCTACTCCAAAAACAGAGTCTACTAACCTTGTGCAGGATGAAGAATGGGCATTTACTACTATTTGCAATTTTGACCCATCTTCTCATGAGCAGTGCACGTCTGTAGTAGACTCAGATGTTTGGTACTTTGATAGTGGGGCAACCAAACATATTACCTTGCAGTGCAGTTTCTTCTCTTCACTTGAGCCTGCCCCTACAAGGAATACTGTTACATGTGCCAACAACTCCTCTTATCCTATCATGGGATTTGGTAAGATCATTCTGACTACTGTTAATGGACAAGAAGGAGCTTACTATGGCCACTTCCAATTGTGAGGCTGAATATAGGAAAACTTTCACAGTGACTATTGAGTGTGTGTGGCTCAGATGCCTTATGGCTGATTTGGGTGTTGGTCAGTCTGTTGCCAACACCATCTTCACTGATAGTCAGAGTGCATTGGTAGTTATGAGGAACCCTGTGTTCCATGCTTGCACTAAGCACATTGAGGTGCATTATCACTATGTCAAGGAAAGATTCTCTACTGGAGAGATTAGGTTGGCATATGTGCCCATGCAGGAGAACATTGCAGACCTTTTCACAAAGGCTCAGCCTCGGGAGAAGTTTGAAGCTTTTCGCAAAGCTTTGGGCTTACTTCCTTTATTGGAGTGATTTCTACATAACTTGGTACTTCCTTATACATGAGTGCTAGCTCCTTGTTCACCGCATCACTCCCTAGGGGGATTTGTTGATATATTTAGGTAGTGATGTGTGTGAACACTCCACCGGGGCACTTTTTCCCTCTTTAGGAGGTTTTTTTCCCCGGCTTTTATATACGCCTATAGCCCTTGGGTTACTTATCTTTGTACATTCTCTAGCAATACATTCAGTATTGTGTGTTGTGGTCCAAGCTTCTTCTTCTTCCTTGTGCTGTTCACGTGCTTCTGCATACATCTAACTCTAATAGAATGATCTTATCAACTCCCATAATAGGATAAGAGGAGTTGTTGTCGCATGTGATAATATTCCCTATAGGGGTAAGCTCACTGAAGTGAAGAAATTGTGTTGCAAGGTATTATGTTTGGTTGCCCCACTATCAAAGTACCAAACATCTGAGTCTATTGTAGACATACACTGTTCATGTGAAGATGGATCATAACTACAAACCGTAGTAAATGCCCATTCTTCATTCTGCACAAGATTAGGAGACTCTGTTTTGGGTGTAGAGGCCTCTGCAACAACCATTCCAGCCTCTTTCTTCTTTGCCTCTTTTGCAGTTGGTTTTTGAGAAGTCTTTATGACATGATCATTTCCTTTACAGTATTTGCAAAACAATTTCTACTTTTCTGTTTTCTTCTCGTCTTTGTCATCCTTCTTTAATTGTGCAGAATTAACATATTTTTGCTTACTAGTAGAAGAGCTTCATTTACCTTTGCTCTTTTGACTAGCCAGGAAAGCTTGATTTGCAACATGCATAACGAACCTGTTTTGCCTAGAGTGATCTTCCTACAATAGAACAGATACTAACTCCTCAATTGTTAAGGCATTTGGATTAGCTTTCATCGTCAATCGAAGAGTAGAAGCAAAACTCTGATATGAATCTAGAAGACCATTCAAAATAGTCCACACAAGTGAACTATCAAGCAAGAGTTCATTAGCAAAAATCAAATGCTCCTTCAAATCTTTGATCTTTTTCAAAAAACTATCCATGGAATCTCCTTCATTCATGTGCTCACTTTGCAATTATTTTCGTAGGTAAGCAACACGAGCCTCATTCCTTGCCTGGTATAAACTGGTAAGTATATCCCAAGCATCCTTTGCTGTTTTGCAAAACCGAATGTGAGGCTATCAATGCATGTGCTTGATAGATAAGGCTATCAATGCATGTGCTTGAGCATCTCTGCCATCCCAATGAATTTTCTCTATAGTAGGTGCAACATGAACTGCAACATGAACAGGAACATGAAGAATATTGCCATCTTCAATGCCATCTACATCACCTTTAGTAATTGTATTTGCAGGTGTAATAGGACATTTTTCAACACCCTACACAATATTCCATAATCCTTTGCAACCAATACATGACGTGTAATTGGTACCATCCAACTTATCCTCAATAGCCAACATTTGGAATACATCACTAATTTTAGTCATGGCCACTGACTAAAATACCCTGATGTAGAAGTGTATACATAGTGCTTTGTGACTAAGGATGTATCATATCCATACCTTATGGGCTTCTTAATTTCTCTTTGTGATCTCCTTAAAGCTTGATTGGAAGACTCGGGTAGATCCTCTAGTTGCTTGTGTTTGCACTTGCCTCTTGACTTCCAAGATTTGAAGTCAATATGCTCCTCATATTCTGAGTTGATGTCCTTTGCTTGGTGTTGGTCTTATTGACTTAGGTTTGGAAAATCACTTTCCAAATCATATGCTAATTTAACTTTCTTGCAATCATCTTCAAACCAAGAATTATTCTCATCAAGGACTACATCCCTACTAACTATGAATGCCTTGTTAGTGGGATTATAAAGTCTATATCCCTTTTGGTTCTGATCATACCCAATGAATATGCACTTCTTAGCCTTAGGATCAAGTTTCCCTCTAATTTGTGATGGGATGTGTGCATAGGCAATGCATCCAAATATTCTGCAATGATCCAATGAGGGTCTCTGGCCATTCCAAGATTCATATGGTGTCATACCATCCAATGACTTGGATGGAAGCCTGTTAACCAAATAGGTGGCTGTGGATATAGCCTCTGCCCATAAATAATTAGGTAATTATTTCTCACTCAACATAGACCTAGCTGCCTCAACAATTAACTTGGTCCTTCTCTCTACCACTCCATTCAATTCAGGGGTATATCTGGTTGTTAATTCCCTCTTTATGCCTCTGTCCTGTAGAAATAAATCAAAATCATGTGAAAAGTCCTCACCACCTCCATCACACTTGATTCTCTTCAAGCCCCTTGCTATTTGGTTTTCAACTAGTGTTCTTGAAACATGTAAACACCTCATCCTTATGCTTCATAAAATAGAGAATTTTCCACCTACTATAATCATCAATAAAAGAGACATAGTACCTTGAACTTGAGATGGATGGATCTCTGCTAGGACCGCACACATCACTGTTGGTGCAAATGCCAAGCCTTCACACTTGGCTAGGCATTGGAAACTTTATGTGCAAAGTCTTGAAGTTCTGTAAGAACCATTGCTTATGGATTTTATCCTTAACCTTTGTAAAAGTAAATTGACTTGGAAGAATCTTGTAATTCCACTAAACTCGTGGAGTTAGATAAAATGAGAAGCTATGACTTCACTTAGAGAGAATATCTCCTAGATTAAGGGATCACTTTTTAATGAGAGCCAAATTTGAATTCAAATTCAAATTTGAATATAGCAGCTATAAAAACACCTTGAAATCTCGTGGCCATTACACTCCCTGAGAGAGCCATTCCTTTGATCATTAGTAGAGGTTGAGTAGCACACTTCGTTGCTCACTCACCTCACAATCATTTGTCATTATTCCTTTGCCAATGATGTTGTAGATTCATGTTTCATAATACATATACATCATTAAGTATATCTGTTGGCCTCTCTGCCATTGCCACTCAAAATAGTGTTCTTGTCTTGCTCATATCTAAGTTATTACTCCATCATGTTCAATGATCTATGGCGCGTTGGAATCAGCTCTAAGTATTATACAAGATAAAACATTTTGAAGACATTTCATTTAGCCAATTGGGAGAAAAGTGCCTCGAAGTCATCACTAGTCATTCTCTATAGAGGTCCTAAAAAGTCGGGGGTAATGTTTTACTTGCCAAATTTATTGCTCTGTGTATAGTCAATAATTTTAAGTAACTCCACTTGGAATCATTAGATCTTTAAGCTAATTAGATATCACCAGAAGGAATTGTTATAATTGCAACTATGCTGGGAGCATTGAGCTTAAGAAGCAACAGGTGTGTGAACCAAAATAGCAAGTTTTTGAAGACTTGTGATTTGTGAAGTTATCTATTTTGGATTAGTCATTACATGCATCATCTCCAAAGTACATGGACACTTATTTAGTGTCATTGGAAAGCTAAAAGGGCCTACAACGCAACTCTGAAGCAATAAAGGGTAGGTACAGAGAAGGGATTAGCAGTACCAACTCATTTCTTGGAGTGTCCATCCATCTTTCCCAAGAGTGGTAACATAGCAAACTAAGGTAAAATGGGAGATGATTTTCCTTCTTTTATTGATAAATTGGAGAGGAACAACTACCAAGCATGGTCCTTGAGGATGAAGAAAAACTTGCAAGGAAGGAGTCTCTATGGACACATTTCAAGAGATGAGGAGATGCCCATTTTCAGAAGCAAAGGATAACCTACAAGAGAGGAGCATGAAAGACTCAATTCATGGTGTGCCAAAGATGCATTAGAAAGGTCATGCTTACTTAACTCTATTTTTGATTTCCTCCTTCCACACATTAGGAACTGTAAGACATCCCAAGAGACTTGGGAAACATTCTCTTCATATTTTTCCTCCAACACAAGGGCGAGGAAGAGCCAATTGTGGATTGAGTTTACCACTCAAAGAAAGCAACCCGAACAAAGCATCTCAGAGTATGTTACCCAAGTCAAGGATGTGGCTGACCAATTGGCAAGTATAGGAGAGGAGATTGAAGACGAGCAGATAGTAAGGCAAGTAATCAATGGCATCAAGGCAAATGACAAATGGGAAAGCTTCACAACTACCATGGAATTGTACATGGACATGCAGATTCCAGATCTTACCACACTCATGGGGAAACTCTTTACCCATGAAGCCAAGCTAAAAAAAAATGGAGATTCATCAAGAGGTAATAACTCCTCTGCTATATACAGATAAAGGCAAGTCTAAAGAGAAAAGGAAAAGAAAAAAGATTGAGGATGAAGGTACTACTTCTCAAGCTAACTATGCAGGGAGAGGTAGGAACTCAAGAGGTAGGGGCAGAGGAGGTAAGCAAGGTAGGGGGAGACCTTTCAACTCTTCCCCATGTAATATTTGTGGTTTATCAAATCACACCATAGATGAGTGTTACAGGAACTTCAAGAATCATAGAGGTAGAGGTTTCCAAAGAGGTGGCTACACACAATCAAGAGGAAGGTTCAACCATCGTCAAGGATACAACAACAACTACAATAATAATTACAACAATAATTACAATAACAACTACTAAGGAGGCTACAAATCAAGGAAAAACTACAACAACTACACAGAGGAACAAGAGGATTCCCTTCTGATTATGAACATGACTTCAAAGCAAGGTATGAATGATGACCATCTCTTCTACATTGACTCAGGATGTTCAAACCATGTGGCAGGCAATGTAGCTCTTCTCTCTTGAGGAACCTAAGGGAAAGCACCAAGTACAAATAGGTGATGACACCAAGCATTCAGTGGTCAAGGTAGGAAATGTTAAAACCTCCGATGGAAATAGAAATCTGTTGAGCATGGTTCTATATGTACCTACAATCACCAAGAATTTAATGAGTGTTGGACAGATTGTGGAAAAGGGTTTGCAGGTTAGGTTCAACAAATATGGAGCATTTGTGGAGGATCCCCAACATGGCTTCAAAAGAATTGCCAACGGAGAAAAGATAGGTAGGTTATTTACATTTGAATTTGAAGATACAAAGAATATTGCACTTTATAACTACAAAGATCAAACATTGTGCGAGATTGGCATAAGAGATTAGGGCATATTGGTGAGAGAACCTTAAAGCAAATATGTAGAGATCAATGTGTGCTTGGGATACCTAATGTATCCAAGCAACACATGATCTATAAATGTGTTGCTTGTCAATTTGGAAAATCTCACAGGTTAACCTTCTCAAAGAAAGGCTACATGCATGAAGACTACTTGGTCAGTGAAATCATCAATAGCTGGATGCTTACTCACTAAAAAATAGATGTCAAAATTACAACATGGGAGTACCACTCAACCATATTGGAAGAATATACAAGAAAATGATGATACAAAATTTAGATTATGTTGAAATAATCTAAGTGTGTGAAGTGAATGAGCAACGAAGCTAACCTTATTCTCACAAAATAATGTAACAAAATTGTAAATCAACCAACCTTAATTTTGAGATTAGGATAGAGAAACCCTAAAAACAAAATATAAGGTTAACTCATGAAAGATAGTTACCACCACGTTGTAGAAGACTTCTTGCTCCAAGAGAGTAGCCTCTCCTTCACCAAATCTTCACCTCCAAAGCTTTAGAATCTTCAAACTCTAGCTTGAGATCTTTGAGTGATCATCACATAATGAGCCAAGGGCTCTTCTTATATAGTTTGTGTAATCTAATGAAAAGCATAGCAAATAATCTCCAATAAAGCAAAACCATACGTGATCGTATGCGAGAAAACTTCTTGAAAAAACAAAGCTGAATTTGCAAATAAGCGATGTCATCCGCTTTTGCTTTTTCAATCAATGCTTTACCAAGAAAGAGTTTTCCATCGCATTGCTGGTCACAGGATTCAAACTCATGCGCACATGTTGACATGACTTTGTTCTACCTGCGCTACCACGTTCTTTTGCTTGTACAAGGTCATAGGAACTTTACGATACATGCTATGCAGCTGGATGATTACAACTAATGTAGACATTGTTTCCAACAATCCCTCCTTCAATGTCATATTGGTACAAGTTTTAGTAACCTGCAAATCTTCTCATGACTATCTCTAGTCAATGCTTTGGTAAATATATCTGCAACATTCTCACTAGAAGGAACATAAACTAGCTCAATGTGCTTCTTGGTTATCTGCTCTCGAATATAGTGGTAGTGTACCTCTATTGCTTTGTCCTTGCATGATGCACGGGATTCTTAGCTATAGCTATAGCACTTTGGCTATCTGCATTAGGGAAAAAGTGAACCCTGCATGGGCCTTGTAAGGATCCTTAATTTTTAGGGATTAAAACTAATCATGTTTAGGATTCATGAAGAAAATAAAACCACTAGTGGTTTTTAATAAAAAATTATTATTTTTGAAGAGCTACAGTTGTGTGATCAATCGGGATGCATTCATGGCTATTGAGAGCCCTTGGATGTTTTTCGCCAACGGATGGGATTAACAAGATGTGATTGTCAAAAAACGACATAATAGATGTCCCAGTCTTGGCTAATGTCAACCGTTAGATTCTCTCCATGAATGAACACGATTGAATAGTTTATGTCTGGCAAAAGAAGATAAAAGAGAACAGTCCATCATTTGTACTTGTAGGTGATGAGAGAGAGTATGAGCTCGTGGGTGATTATTCACGCTTGCGGACGGCACCGATTTTGATCACGGACGACGAGGATTTACACTCTCATCTTTGGCAAAAAAAGACAAAGTTTGAGTCACATCACTCATGGGAGATGGGAAAAAGCAAGAGAGAGACAACTGAAAACGGGACCCAAATGACCAGCGTGAGGCAATACCATGTTTGTCACCACATTTTGGTTGTTTTGACTAGCCCAAACCAAGGGAAACCTAGGCCTAGCCTACTTGATTGAGGCTCTAGACTGTGGGCACCACCCTCTTCTCATTGGTCCATCACTAATCATCTCTTAATCTAAAAGGCCCATGTAGGGTTCATTTTTTCCCCTAATGTGAAAATATCTGAATGGGTTCATGTACGCTCGCATTAAGATAATTGAAAACCTTCTGCAACCAAATTGACTCTAGAGTAGCTGTAAATGCTGCACGATATTCAACTTCACATGTTGAAGTGGGCCATGAGATAAGCCAATCTCCAAGTTAAAAACAAAATCCACTAGTACTTCTTCTTGTGTCTCTATGACCTGCCCAATCAGAATATGAAAATCCTTTTAGTAAGAAATGTGTAGATTTCGAAAATACCATAGAAAAATTTGAAGTTCCCTTCAAATATCAAAAGATCAGCTTTACTACTTTCCAATGTAACTCTATCGGATTCTGCATGAACCTTGATAC
Source organism: Ceratopteris richardii (assembly GCA_020310875.1). NCBI lineage: Eukaryota > Viridiplantae > Streptophyta > Polypodiopsida > Polypodiales > Pteridaceae > Ceratopteris > Ceratopteris richardii. The sequence continues at coordinate 24,899,121 of CM035408.1, read as the reverse complement.
TTGAGAAACTACAAACTATATATTCAGGACGTGTATTACAAAGATATATCAAGCATCCAACTGCTTGACTATATAAAGTAGCATCAAATGACTCTGCATCTGCTACCATCTGTAAAGATGCGTTCTGATCCATAGGTGTTTGCATAGGTTTCAAATCACTCATATGAAACCTCTCCAAAAGTTTCTCAATGTACTTCTGCTGTGTCATATCCCAAATTGACATGATTCACATACCATACACAAGTTAGGTGTGGTGAAGCTTGGAAGTCCTCTAACAACTTCATCCTTCTATATATTCTTGAGCTTCTCAACATTAAGATGGCCAATTCTTTTGTGCCATAGATCAAGAGCTGCAATTTTAGATGACCTACATGCAATGAACATATACTTACTAGAATTTGCCTTGACTCCAAGGGTGAACATCCTCCCTTGCCTTTCACCTTTGGGAATGAGATTGAAGCCATTATTTGGATATTCTATGAAGCATCCTTTGTAATTGAATTTGACCTGGTAACCCATCTTTACCATCTAGTCAGCTGAAATCAAATTCTTAGTAATAGTGGGAACATGCCATACCTCTTTAAGTGTGGTGCTCTTGTTGTCATTTTGAAATCCGATGTCCCCAATATGTCTAATGACATGCTTGGTATTATCACCTCTCTCAACACACCCTTTGTCTTTAGGAACTTGAAAATTAGTGAACATATCTATCATACATGAAATGTGGTTGGTAAAACCACTATCTATATACCACTTTTCATCTTTGTCCTGCAAATGATCCCTATAGGCATGGCGCATGGCTAGCACTTGGTCATTACCTTCATTAGAAGCATAATTACCTTGATTCTTCTTTGAAGGGCATTCATTTGCCCAATGGCCTTGCTTTCCACATGAATAGCACTCACCTCTCTTGCCTTGATTTTTGTAACCACCTCTAATTCTACCCCTTTGGTTCTTTCCTTTGCCTTTTCCATAGGATGTGCTAGCTTCATATTCATTCATGTCTTTGGATCGAATTTTCCTTCCTTTCCCTCTTCCATTGCCTCTATCCTTTCCTCTATTTTTGCATATACCATAGATCGAGAACCTTTTCCTTTGTTTCCTCCTTGAAGCATATCCTCATTGATAATGAGTGTGGTAAATTGATCAAGGTTGGCATGTTCTCTCTAGCATCCAAAGTAGAAGTGAATAACCTCCATTTGTCATCTTCCTTGAGACCATTCAAACAATAGGCCACCATGTCATTAGCATCCACTTGGGTAGCTATTGTTACAAGGAATCCCTAATGTTTTTGGCTTTCATAATGTATTCATAGGCTGATAGATTTTCTTGCTTCTTGAGGTTGTTAAGCTCATTCTTGAGTTGTACATTCCTAGCTTTCGTGTTAGTTGTAAACATCCACTCCAAGTAATTCCACATGTCCTTAGCTATATCCATTGACTGAATATGTCCAATCATGGTATTACTAACAAATTGTGAGATCATGAACATTACCTTTCTATGTTTTATCTCCCAATCTTTCATGGCCTTCAACTCATCCTTGATAGGTACCGTAGGTATTGCCTTGAAATTTGATCCATCAATGATGCCACCTAGATCCTTGCTTAATATGAAATTGAGCATCCTAGACCTCCAAGGCTGGTAGTTTTCCTTCTCAAGATTCTCAACAACATTGGAATTATGAGCAATGATAAAAGTAGGCGTGTGCTACCTCTATAGAATTCATAGATAGTTTTACTCCTCTAGATGATCCTCCTTGATGTAGCCTTCAAGTACTTCACCTTGTTGTCTTGCTTCACTTCAAGTCTTCTTGCACTCAGATTAATGTCTTCAAGCTTCTCTGATACCACTGATGAAAAATTTCTCCTCCATATGCACAACAAGAAGCTTGGACCCTGCCCAAGACCTAGTTACTCTCAGACGAGTACTCACTAAAACTAATATAACTCAGAAGTTCTGAATTCAATTGCCAAACCCTTTTAGCCACATAAACTAAAAAATAAGGTATTTGCAATGACGTATCAATCACTCGAAATGGATACCTATAGGCTAGTCAATTCAATCACACACAATATGGACTCCTTTTCCTTTTACGTTTCGAGACACACCAATAGAGGAAGAAATAGCTATAACTCACAATACAAGAAGAATTTGTCAAAACCCTTTTGGAGGTAGAATCCTTGCTCTATAAGCTTTTCAAAAAGTATAAGAACATTGAAAATGGAGCTTCTTAGAGAGATAAAATGAATTCCTAACAGGCCACTATAGAAGTTCAACACCCTTTGGAAAGGGTAGGAGAGATATCCAAGAGAATATGAACTCTTATGATAGACAATGGATCAATAGCACATGTATAAGTAGCACCTTGACTTCATAACATCCACACACACTTAGAATGAGCTTGGATGGTGCTTGTCTCTTAAGCTACCTTGTGATTTTATCTCTTCATTGGAGTGTCTTTTGGTGGTTCAATGCTTCCTTTTGGATACGTTTGCACCTTCAAACATGTGCATCAACTTTCTTAAGGTTCAAGAGACTTCAAATGAAGTTATTTAGTGAAAAACATATGCTTTCCCTTGCCCTAAAAAACACATAACTTTTAACATGATGGGGAACAATCCCCAAGAACCTATACCCTATGCTCAAAAAGTCAAAATAAGGGATTTCAAGGTAAAAAAAATTCAAAAAATAGATAAAGTTAAGTACTTCCCCACATTCATTCAAGTGCTTCACACTTCTTTCATTACATCTTCTAACCTAGATGTTCTCAAGGAGCCCCGATGTTAGAGAAGACTTTCATAAACCATAAGGATTGTAGAAATCCTAACTAGGTTAAGGAAAGAAGTTGGAAGAAAACTAAAGCATACCTTAAAGGTATCTTGATGCTTCATGGGATAACAGAACATAAGTTGTGGATTTCAATAGTAAAGACTTGAAGAAAGAAGTTTCCCAAGTGAAGCATAAAAGTTAGATCCCCAAATAAAACCATTGGTAGAACATTGAATTTGAGGTGAGGAAAAGGAATCTAATTGAGGAAGAATTAGTCTTATCTCGTATTTGGCTAAAGAAAAATTCTAAAAGGCCTAAGTAGGGAAAAGATCAAGCCGAACTTCACGTTTCATGAGATTAGCTACACCACCTAAAATGGTTAACCAAATATTTTTGAGGTTTAAGTGGCCGTGGTGTATCCAAACACCATATCCCTTGCAAATAATTTGGTACCATATATTGTAGCACATAGAGAACACTAGAGAGGCCAGAAATGGTGAAACACAAAAGTATAGAGATGCAATTTTGTGGATTGGATGAAGAACCCACTAGTATGGGATGGTGGGAATTGAATCCCGTTGAGTAATTTTTCTTGATGGCAAGAACATACAGGGAATCATGATCTAATGGAATACATAAAAAAGATGATGTGTGGAAATAGGCATATTCTTTGAAATTATCCTCTTAGAGGGAAGAATAATTCTTCGAGTAAGACACTGAAGATTTTATCCCTCGATAAAGTTCATAGAGAGTTAAAATAAAAAGAGTTTGAAGGTAAACCCCAAATATTGAAGCTTTAAAGCTTCATCCAAAACTATGATTTAAATTCAAGAAATACAAAGATGATCTAAAGTCAGGCTTAGAAGAAATCTAAAAGTTTACTTGATAATTCAAGTCAACGAGAAGAATAAGAAAGATCTAATTATGACATCAACATAGGAAATCTTAAGAGAGATCTTGAATATAAAAATAGAGAATTCTAAAAAGATCAAGACAAATATCTATGATTTTGAGCTGCTAAAGATCCATAAGGATTGAGGATCAATAAGAAGAATTGGTTCGAACAGACCTTAGTCTTTTGAGTTTTTGTCCTGTAAGTCTTTCAGCATATGCATGAAAATGCCTGAAAGCTCAAAATACTTCTGACTTCACTTTCAAAACATAAAGAGTTATCCATCTTGTTGCATCATAAATAAAAAGAACGTAATACCTTGAACCGCTAATAGATCCTTCTTTTGTTGGTCCCATACATCTGTATGTATGAGTTCTAACAAACCATCATGTTTGTAACTTTTCTTCTGAAATGGTAACCTGTGTGCTTTTCCCATCTGACAGGCTTCACATTTGTGAATCATATGTTGATTTTTCATATTTGGTAATCCTCGTACATATTGTTTTTCCACCATAGTTTTGAGTCCTTTTTCATTAAAGTGTCCTAACCTCTTATGCCAGAGGTTTAATTCTGTAAATGCTTTATCACCAGGTGTGATCAAAGCTTGACCAACATTCCCTTGTACTTTAAGAGTAAAAAGTCTACCTTCCTATTTACCATGAACAATTTGATTGTATCCATTCTCTGGATCTTCAACAAATACTCCTTTATTTGTAAACCTGACTTGAAAACCTTTTTCTACTATCTATCCCACACTTATCAGATTCTTCGAGATTGTTGGAACATACAAAACATTTGTTAGCAGGTCAGCTCCATTCTTACACTTTACTTTTCCAATTGACCTTACATTATGTTTTGTATTATCACCTGTTTGTACTGTATGATTCGAAATACCTCCTTCCAGTTCTGATAACAATTCTATATTTCCTGACAAATGATTTGAACAACCAGAGTCAATATAGAATACCTTAAGATCTTCATTCTCTGACATGCTTATTGAATTCATCATCAACGTCGTATGATTTTCATTCTGTGTATCATTTGCATAGTTGTAGTAGGTAGTGTTGTGAGACTGATTCTGTCCCCAACTTCTTGCTCCACCTCTACCATATCCGCCTCTTTGGCTTTGTCTACCTCTTTGATATCTTCCGCTTCTGCCTCTACCATTGTTATTCTGATTCTGACTTGATCCTTGAGAATTATGCCAACAATCATAAGCCAAATGATTGCTTAATCCACAGATCCAACAAGAATTCTTATTGTTATTCTGATTACCTCTTCCTTTTGTATTACCTCTATTTTTACTTCTGACATTACCTCTCCCTCTTGCATAATCTGCTTGAGTAGTCATCTCTTCTTCATCTTTTTCTTTTCCTTTGTCACCTTTCTTCTTACTCTTTGCATACATAGCAGAACTATGTCCTTTATCTCCATCTATCTTCAAATCTTGCTCAAATGTTAGCATTAGTCCAAGCAATTGATTTAAATATGGTACAAAATGATTTAATGAAAGTTAAGTTGAGAGTACGGAAGGTTTCCACCTTTCATCTCCTCTCAATCTTGCAAGCACTTGTGCTATTAACCTGTGATCTTCGATATCTTCGTCAATAGATCCAAGACTGTCTGCCAAGTCCTTCATCTTAGTGATATAATCACTAATGCTTTGACTTTGCTTTTTCTTGAACATTGTAAACTCTGACCATAAGCTAGCTTTCCTAGCTTTGGTAGTATTTTGGAAATGATCTTCCAGTGCACTCCATACATCTTCTGCTTTCTCCAGACCTCTAATATGTGGTAGTAAATGATCTGTAATGGTATTATAGATATAAGCTCTTGCCGTTGCATCTTTCTTCTGCCATAGTTTCAAGGCTTCTAACTCTTCTTTCTTTGGTTGACTGTCGTCTCGAAAAGTAGGCTTCTTTTCTTCTCCTGTCACATATATCATTAAGTCCTTACTCATAAGTAAGGCTTCCATTCACATTACCCATGCGAGATAGTTATCTCTGTCCAATTTATCAATAGAAATGTGATTTGCCATGATCTTCTTGTTTCTGTTACTGCCGGTGAGTATAACGTTAAAGGATTTTACCTTTTGTAAACCTTTACCCTTGAGAATGACTTTGGAATGCTTCTCTGATGCCGTTTGTTGTTGATCTCCTTAGCTTTCACCTTTCTTATGAAGAATTCTTTAAATTCTCTTGTGTCTTCACTTCCGTTTACTCTTGAGAACCTTTTCTTCTCTGCAGAACCTTTTCTGCTCTGATACCACTTATTGATGCGACGAAAGCTGAACTTAGCTACGGAATTCGCCGCACCACAACAAGAACTAAGCTAAAGTGATGTTAGAACACCTCTATAATCATCAATAGCTTAGCAACCTTCTGAAAACTGAAAACTTTATAATTGTTTTTAGTGAACTTCGAAAATTCACTTTACAGAAACCTTTGCTTTCCTACAGGCTTCAATTCTGATTTGGTTTACTTCAGTCTTTTCAATCCTATGTTAGCTTACTGTTAGATATTCTTTCCACCACTTTAGATGTGCCAAAACTATGTTTTAAACTCACCAGAATATCACCAGAACTTCATCGGATTGTTATCGGACTGTCACCGTAATCTTACTGGAATCAACTGCAATTCTATTTGTGATTACTTCAAATGGTTGTAGATGAAGTAGAGAAGTAATACCTTAGCTTTCTTCAGTAAATGAACTTCATCTGAAGTTTGAAGAAAAACCTTCACCAGTTCTGGATGCCTTTACGGTCAGACTTAGTACTGTGAGTACATGTCCCGTTTTACAAAACTCTTTGATGAGTTTGTAGTTGAGAGTACTAGCTTCTTGTTAAGCTATCATTCATGAAAAACTTTACACTATACTGCGAGATCTAACATGCAGAAGTACCGTAAAACGTGTACTAAGATACCTGGAATTGTTAACTAACTTTCACAGTAAAATGAAATCACTTAGATTTCTTCACACAAGGAGAATGCACTCATATCTTTCCACATAAGTATGTGTTTTCTATTAGAGAAGATGTGTACAGAATGGCTTGGCCTCACTTTGCTCATAGCCATGGAAAACTCTCCTATACTGAGTAGTTCTTCCTTACCATCTCTCTCAGATGAATACCTCACTGTTCAGGTTCTACTATTCATCTTTACATATGCGCACTTCCTAAGCCTCTCTCTCTCTCCGACTATCTCAGATTTCCTGTCTCTCTCTTTCTTCTCGGCTCTACTACGGCCTCTATATCATTATGATCTTCTAACTCATATATATATACAAATTTGTTCTGAGATTCAAAACTCGTAATTCTGGAAGTTTCTATGAACTATATTGCAGTCGTGAATTTGTCCCTTCACTAAGGCTTGTTTTTCTGAATGCTTTGTTTTTGCTTCTCTTCGTCTTCCTTCATCCTTTGTATGTCTTCATGTCTTTATGTCTAATTAGTGAGTGAAACTCCAAAACTTATACCACTGGAGCTAAATTGCAAATCCACCTAGTTCATTAGGATAAATGTACAGAGTATGTGTACATCTAAGAGAAAGTGATTTGGATAGGGGTTATTAAAGTTTCATCTTTCTTTGAGAACAAGATAGATTCTAACTTGATAGATGAATCTGATAAGGAAGTCTTAAGAAATATTCATCTATTTTGCTAGATTCATGCACAAATGGTGCATAGAGATGGACCAATATAGAAATTTAGCCGAAAACACTTTGGATCCACCTAATTCACATGTTTGAACTATGAAGGTGCAGATTGCACATAAATTGAACAAGGAATTAGGCAAGAATGTTTTGTTCCACCCTTATCATTATTTCCATACTTTGCACTTGATTTATTTTTTCATGTGTAAAACTAGATGGGGCTTTGAGTGATGAGGGTAGGGATCATATCACACATGGATTCTCCTATCTTAAGATTCAGTTGGAATGGGATTAGCCTTCTAAATAAAGTGGCAAATTAGAGACATGAAGAGCATGGTAAAAGAGAATGATCATGGGGCATGGGGGAATACTCCAAGGTATATATCTCCACTCATTTCATAGGATGAAAATGCTTTAAAGGGGGGAGAATGTTGTATAACTACATGGGTCTAAGGGGTAGAACCCTTGGGTTTCTAGGTGTGAAACCCTTGGGATTTATTATTTATTTACCCCTATTAGATGGGTCTTGAACCGAAGGTGAATTCTCTAAGGTTGAGTACCTTAGGCTTGATTGGAAGCTTCTCCTAGCCACTTGATTTGTATGTGAGAGCCTCAGGGGTCTTCTTTTAGAAGGCATGTGATTTTCTAAGCTTGGAAACCATGTGATCACTTTGGAAACCCATGTGGAGGGTACACATGTCCCTTTGAGGGTGACTCACCCCCTTGGACTTGGAGCTATATATTGGAGGGGATATTTGAGTGGATGCTTGCATCTCTCTCCCTAGTGTGAGTCTAGCTATTTAGTTCTCTTAGGTGCTTAGTTGATTTGTTTGTGGAGGCTACGGTTCCTTCCACAACACAACCTTTTCCAGAGAGCACTTCAAGAAAACATATAACATAGAGAGTAAGTATCCTAAAATCACATGTGGTGTGTCAAGCAAACCCAAATGAAGCTTTGTGAGGTATGATAGATACTAGCAGGGGAGATTATTGCAGTGGAAGAGAAGGCAAAGAAAAGGTAGAGCAGTGATAGAGGTTGGTGAGTGGAAAGAAGGGTCCAAATTTCATTTTAAAATCCCTTTTTATTGTAACGACAATCATGCATATTTCAAACTTGTAATTGTGCCCTTAGAGGATTCCTCAAGTGTCACAATCCCACCCATGTAAACTAGAAAACTAAATCCTAGGAAGATGAGTCACATCTCAATGCCCGCTCAAAATGTGTGAAAGGACATGCTTATGGGCACATGTATATAAGTAACTTTGGCTCATTTGTAAGGAATTTTTTCCATTTTGAATAGAAGAACTAACTTGAAGAAGAGCAATCCTATAAATTCAACTTCTTGATCTCTTTTCTCTTTCCTCATGTATTTGTGTGCATGGTTATGGCTTGCAATTGTTGTAAGAAGTGTTGTTTACCCCTTCCCCACCTTTTTTCACCATTTTCTTGTATGTGCATGAACAACACAATGAAGAAAAAGAAGAAGCTTGGAGAACAACACAACACAAATTGTATTACCACGTGAATGTACAAAAGACAAGTGACCATTAATGTTATACGCATATATATAGGCTAGGGGTAAAACACTTTTAAAGAGGGAAAAAAGTGCCTCAGTGGTCCTAAGTGTATTCAGACACATCACTACCAAAATATATCAACAAATTCCCCTTGGGAGTGATGCTCTGAGCAAAGAGATGGAACTCATGTATAAGGAAATGCCAAACTATGTGGAATGAAATCAATCCACAAAAGGAAGTAAGCCCAAAGCTTTACAAAAAACTTCAAACTTCTCCCTAGGTAGAGCCTTTCCAAAAAATTCTACAACATTATCTTGTGTGGGCACATAGGCAAAATTGATATCTCCAAACAAGATTTTCTCCCAGACATAATGATAGTGCAACTTAAAGTGTTTGGTGCAAGCATAGAACAAATGGTTTCTTGTAACTAATAATGTGCTCTGACTCTCAGTGGTGGGAGAAGATTGACCAACACCTAAACCATCTAAAAGGAATCTCAACTAGACACACTCAATAGTAAGTGTGAAAGTTTCTCTATATTCAACCTCGGAGCTAGACATGGCCAGAGTAGGCTACTTCTTGCTCAACCAAGATATGTGTGATCCACCAAGCATGAAGCAAAACCATACCCTTGAGATAAAAAAATCCAAGTAGCTCGATACCACTCAATTAGTGAAAGATTCATTTAATCATTTGCCAATACTTGACGCTTGGCAATGCATGAACCTACTCATCTGAGAGACAAAGAACTAAATATCAAGTCAAGTTATGCATAAGTAAATAAACTATCCAACAACTAACAACATCAAATGCATCTTCATCACCATGAAGACTCAATCATAAACTTGTTTCCATGGGGGTGATAATAGGTTTCCAATATTCAAGGCCAAAATGCTACAATAATGTGTCAATGTATTTTGTTTGATACAAAGTCATTCCTCCATCAATTTGCACAAATTGAATACAAAATAATGATGAAACTACCCCAAATATTAAATCTCAAGAGAGGCATACAAGTGAGACTTAAATTCAACAATAGGCCTCTCATTAGAACCAATGAGCAACATATCATGAACATATACAACAATGATCATAAGTACATTATCTACGTGCTTAACATATATGGTGCTATCAATTGGTTTGTTCTCAAGTCCATGTGCTAGCAAGTAGGTTTATATCTTTTCATATGAAGCGTGGTGCTTGGTTAAATCTATACAATACCTTTCTCAACATGCACACCTTATTTTCATACATACACCTTCATGTAAATCCTCATTCAAAAATGTATCTTTAATCTCCAATCAATGTGCATTCCAACCATGATGAGATGTAAGTGCACAAACGCTATGAAGGATGGTCATTTGACACATGGGAGCAAAGGTCTCATCAAAATCAATGCCCTTGTCTTGAGCATAACCTTTGGCAACAAACCTAGAACTATACCTATTAACTATTCCATTAGGCTTAGGTTTCAACTTGTATACCCATTTAGTGTCAATGGCCTTTTTGCTTGAAGGAAAATTACACAAAGAACAAGTACCATCTTCATAATAACATCATATTTTGATTGCAAAACAACCATACAAATCTTTGAATTATGTGCTTCATCAAAAGAAACATACTCCTTCTCATCATAAATACTAAATATGACCATTGCATAACAATTCAATGCAAAACAAGCATTATGAGATCTTGCATGAGTATGATATGACAAAGATGCATTTAAATTGCAATCTCTCAAAATTTGCACCAGCTTAAATATTATACACATCCTTGAAGCTAAGTGATATCTCCTTAGTACAACAAAATAAGGGATGCATTGCATCTTCCATAAAAACAACAACTTGACTAACCAATATGCATTTAGTGTGTGGATGATATAAACAATAGCCTTTGCTTTCACAATTGTACCCAACAATTTCACTGCCTTATCATCCAATTTTTTACATTGTTGCTCAGACACCAATGCATATGCTAGAAAACCTAAACACATAGATGAGCAATAGATGGCTAGTGACCATGAAAAGACTCATATGAAGTGATCGAGTGCAATTCTTTGGTGGGATACTTATTCCCAACTCATAGTGTGGGTGCACCCACACACCTATTCTATCAATCTATGAAGAGTAGACCTCAACCTAGTTATAGTCAGCGACATGAGCACATGGAACGGATGGGTGTCAATTAGAGTAATGGAAGTACATCCTTTTGATAGACTCCAAGAATATGGACACATGATGTATTTCCTCAAGTCCACATGGCCGAGTCCCAAGCATCATGACTCTTCCAAGATGGACGATCTTTGATGCACAAGTATGATTGCAAGAGAAGTTGCAATGTAGAAAAATCCATTCCTCTACAAACAATCCTGATGGTCACTTATGTTGAAACTTGATCACAAGCATTATATTTCCCAAGCTTAAGGTTGTGATGATTTCAAGCACATTTCTATCCGATGCACGTGCGTATTCGATGCTCCCAAGGGTGTATGTATATCAAATGATTCCAAAGGTGAATGTATATCAGATGCTTAGAAGAGGGCTAAATCACCAAAATGCTTATAAATCCCTCATTATTGATTTGCTTGATGCAGACTTTAGCTTGCTTTGAGCTTGGTGAGTATTATGACTTGGGAAAGGAAAAAGTACAAGAAAAGTAGGTGCTCTATACATAGCTCACAAACCTTTGAAAATCTTTCTTTTCTAGCTTTAATCACCCAAACAAGCATTTAATCTTGTCAAAACACTTCAAAAAAATAGAATCAACGTACGAAACACTTTGATAACTCTAAACCATGTGTCAAACACCCACAATCAAACACAAGCCTCACTCAAAATGCACGGAAAAGCAGAAACACGAGTTTTGCAAGAAGAGACCTCAAACTATATTCAACCAAGAAGTCTTTTAGAACTAAGGGCTTGGAGTTTTTAAAGGATTTTCCTAAGACCCTTCCTTTTTAATTTTGGGAATTTCCTAAAAATAAAAAGTAATAATTCTAACAAGCTTCTCTTGTGTAGTTTTTTGTTGAGAGAAGACTCTTCCCTTCAATACAATGTAAAAACTAACAAAGCCTAACTATATACAACTCTTCCATACTATAAAACGTGAGGGGATTTTTACAATGTTTGATTCAAAATACAAGGGTTTCTCAACTAAAAATGGATGAATCCAAAGAACTTTGAAGAGTTTTTTATGGGTCTCACCATACTTGTGTAACACTATACCCTCCTAGATCTTGTCATCATCAATAAGGTTTCTTCATAGTGGTGGTGGGTGGTACCGTCAAATTGGCTAGTGCATGTGATTTTGTTTATCTTTAGGTGTGGACCATCATGAACAGTGTGGAATCTGATATAGAATTGGTGATGCTTTGTGGTCTTTTTCCTACTTCTAGACAAGTTCAACCTCCTCCATCTTTGATGTTGTGAAGTGAAGTTGTTCGTCCTCCAATATTTTCATCTCTAGAAAGAAAGCGCATATGTGGATTACATCTACAACACAATGTTGTTCTACTACCCAATAATTGGAATGATGAACAATCTTAAAATTTTCGCTGAATATGGCAAGTTCTTTTTCTTTATTTTTTTATTTTTTCTCTTCACTTTTTATAAATTTTCTTTTTTTTTGTTTTATCATTTCTTCTCTCTTTATTTTATCTTTTTCTTTTTAAATTTAAAAAGTTACATGAGGAATTCATGTACAACTCTAGCACTACAAAGGAAAGAATGAAAATGTGAAAAGAATACTACAAAAATTATCACTTCTAGAGAAGTGCTAACTTTGCATTTGCTTTGTGCTCTGCTCCCCCCTCCTAACATAGATCATACATGAAAGTTTCTCATCAATGTCCTGCTTGCATTGTTCCTGAAGTTTCCTTGATCTTTTTATGGAGAAACATAGACTCAAGCATATCTAAGACTGATATATATTGAATTAGTTTGGGTCATGCAAGAAGTTATTTTTCAAAAAAATGTTGACATGATTGATATAAAAGGGAGAAAACTACATTGCATTGGTGAAACTATGATTTTGATAAACATTCAAGGATTAGTTTCTTTGGATCAGTTGCCTAGCTTCTTTTTGTGCTTTCTCTCTAACTCTCATTTGCTTGATCATTCTACTTGTAGCAATTTGGATTCTTTCCAACATATCATCGGTCAAGGGTTCAAGATATCTCTTGACACAACATCCACTAATGTAATGAGGAAAGGTATCATCCTCCAAAGTTGCTAATTGGACTGCACCTTAAGTGGATATTTTGTCCACTTAAGTAGAAAAATGATCCATGGCCTCTATTTTGAAGCTTTCTGCCATGTTGTTTTGGTGTGTATACTAAAACATAGTCTCATTCTTCTAAACCTTCATCTTTAATTTGAGCATCATAATGAGTTTTTTGCCTTCTTTTCGCAACATAAATGCGTGCTTTGGATCTCAATTTTGTTTGCTGTAACTCTTCTAGAAACTCCACATGGTTTGATAGTTCATGGCCAGATGACTCGTATGATTTTTCAAATGTTAATGTAGGAATGAGAAACTCAATGGATAATATAGCATTCTATCCATACACTTAACTGAATGGTGTCATTCCCTACACTATTTTGTACGAAACTCTATAGGCCCAAACTCCATGATGGAATTATTTGTCCCAATTAGAGCACTTGTGATTCACTAGTTTCGTGAGTAATGTGCATAGAATCTTATCAATATTCTTGTCCCAAACATTAGCATGAGGATGATTGTCACTCTAGCACAATGGTGAGTACCAACGTGAGGAGATCCACCTCATAAATGTCAATCCGTGGAGACATGAGAACTAGTATGATGACCATGAGCAAGTGAAGGCACAAGTGCGTGGGTGAGAAGCACACTAGCATGCACACACATACACACACATGCACACAAGGTAAGAGCAAAGAGAGGAACAATGGAGTGCTTGCTCTCCATTATCAAAGATCTCTTTTACAAAAGCTTTACTCTCAGAAAAGATAAGCTAAAACTGAGCTCTCTAGCTCTTTTTATAGTTTTTGACTAGCTTTGGCCCTATCCAGACCTAGTGTCCGGCCTAATTCAAAGTTAGGTTCCAGGGCTTATTTGAAGGCTCAAATGGAGTGTTAAAAAAAAAGAAAATTGATACATAGTTACTTCTAATACTCCTCGAGCTCAAGGAATCCTCGGCTTCTACAAAATGGAGTTGGAACTATAGAAAACGGTATTTACAATGTTGGTGTAGTGATGAAAATCACTTTTGATTGAAAATAAGTTATGAAAAAAATGATTAGGCCTCTTCTTACCAGATCTACATGATGTTTTCATCTCCTTGCTCCTTCTAACTCCATTCTGTAGCCATCTTTTCTATTGACACTTGTAACACTCCCCTCTCTCTAGCATCTATCGCCCCTGGCAAACCTTTGTTTTCTAGGGTGATCGATGTAATATTGTATGACATCAATGGCCAGTTCATGTTCGTAGAGTCATAATACCTTTGCCAGAATGAATTGCATGCATCCCAATTGATGGCACTCAGGATATTTGGTTGTGGCATCATGTAATACTCTAAATACATGGCTTGCTCACATGCAAATAAGTGAAGCAGGTAAGTCAGTTTAGGCATGAGTACCTCAGAGTGATACTCCCAAAACCCTGTCATGAACATATCTTTGATCGTTTGTTTGTAATAGGTTGGGGGGTATTTAATGCAGGCATCCCAAGCATAGGCTACTCTAATACTTGGGGTCATGGTCATGTCGTACACCAGATCATAATTTCCATTGGTAAAACTTGGGAGAGTGACTTGCGGTGATTGGGTATTGCGAAAAGTTTTGAAAACCACTTGCATCATATCAAGAATCTTCAACATCATCTACGCCACAACATCTAGCATTGGCTTCATCTGAGGGATCCACTGGTGTATAGTGGCCATCATATAAGCAATGGAAGTTGGTCCCTACGATGGCATGATGTATGGATAGTTGAGCCACTCTCTGTATTGTGCATTATTCTGTACATTGATTGCAAAGGCTTTCCATGACCTACGCCTTGGAACTGGTCCATCACATGTATTATAAAGAAGATGTAAATGTGTGTTATTCCAAGTGCCTAACATTTGTGGATAAGCATCCAAGAGGGTTTTTTGCTAGTTTGGTTGAAAAATAGTACCTTTTTGTACTGTTGGTGGTAAGTCGTGTGGCTAGAATTGTATCACCAATGTGGGCTCTCTTAATTTCTGCATTATAAT
Organism: Ceratopteris richardii; assembly: GCA_020310875.1. Lineage (NCBI taxonomy): Eukaryota > Viridiplantae > Streptophyta > Polypodiopsida > Polypodiales > Pteridaceae > Ceratopteris > Ceratopteris richardii. Next base: position 24,884,057 of record CM035408.1, on the reverse strand, counting down.
CAACCAAAATTACAAAATATGGCCTAGACTCGAGTTCAAAGGTCATGATGATTTGCCTGGTTGCCAAGTGTTGGAAGTAGTTAGATTCCATCACCGTTTCTTCTATTACCCGCATGGCTTGATTCTACACCATTCTGCGATCTTCATGAGTGTGTCCGATATCTTCCACTTGTTTCAACTAGGGGGTCATGGAGCTTCAAATGTATCTTGGCCTTCTTATGTTATCCATCCATTAGGAGCGGGCTCAGGTTTGTAGTCATCCTCGAAAGTTTGCTCCACTGGAACGGAGACTGTTTCTTCTTTCGTTGGGGCTTCAGATGGGGATGGTGGTCTTTCGTATTGTAGGAGCCAAGTTTGCAAATTTCGTAACTTTGTAGTTCCATTAGCAAGGTTGAGTCAGTATCAATGAGGGAGGGTGATGTGGTGATTCTTGGGGAAATTGTAGTGTCTACTTTTCTTTTCCATTGGAGTTGATCTAGTTCCTCTGATAATTTGTCATGGGCCTCTAGCAGGTTGGCATAATCTTCCAAGATAATTTTGATGTTCTTTGGGGTCACAACTTGAAACTTTGATGGAGTTATGGATGCCGCTAGTGTGCTCTCTATGGCTGCTTCTAAATTTTCTTAATTTTGGAGCTGCAAACATCTAATTTCCTCTTGAGCCGCTATGAGATGCCTTCTTAGTAGCACCACATTGCATTAGAGTTTAGAGTTGCACTCCATCTACGTTAGTAGATAAGCTTTGACTAATTGCATGGCTGCTAGGTCTAAGTCCTAAAACCTCACCTCCAATGTGCTATGGGCTTCCTGTAACGTATGAAATTGCATTTGTAGACTTTCATTGTCTTCCTCAAGAGTTTTTATGCATTGTTGTAATTCTGCAGAGCAATCTTGTAATATCCTGTTATGTGCCTCTAGCTGATGGTACCCTGTCCAAAGTTGCATCATGCACTGCATCATAGTATTAAATGCAATATCTACAAATGAAGATATAGTATGTACATTGGCCAATGGGAGGGAAAGGGAATGGGAAATGGGGAGTGTGCATGCTATCTAAAAAAGAGGTGGGTGCAGATGAATTTGGTGGAAGGGGGATGGGAGATGGTGGAATTGTGGGGGGAGGGGGAGGTGTTGTAGGTGGTGAAATGTCCATGTTGTTAGACGTGGAGATGAGTGCAATGTCTACCATGTACATCAAAATGATAGGTGGGGTGTGTGTGGTCGTGGTGAATAATTGTGAAGTGGGTGTTGAGAATGAAAATGGTGGAAAGGGTCGAGAGAAGGGTTGGGAGAGGTTAGACCAATACGAGTGAAGAGGTTGGAGAATAGTTGGAATGAAGATTGGAAAGTGAGAGCTTGGAGGTGGGACTGCCATGGAATGAGGTTCGGTGATAGGGAAGCATAGAAAAGTGGATCTAAAGTTTGGGTGGCCTATGATGGAGGTTGTGGAGGTGGGATGTCCTAAGGTAGGATCAATGAGGGATTTTGTTGTAACAGTGGTGGTATGGTACAATGGGTCATCAAAAGTAGAAAACAGGGTTGAAGTGGAAGTGGGGTTACGAAAGATGAAGGTTTTCTCTTGCGTATTGGTAGTAGGAATAACATTTACAACTTTTGTGCAAGGTGGTGATGGTGGAGTTGTTGGAGGCAGTGGCTCTATTGTATCTTCATGGATGACAACCGTTTCATGACCAGAAGTTCCCAGCAGTTGCCTCAATGGATTGGGCATAGCAGCGTCAATTGCTTTAAAAGTTGTCTCCATTGGTTTGGTTGCCATAGTCGTTGCCTCCATGGTAGTGAATGGAATCTTAATGTTCTTCCCTGACCTTGGTTGTGTTTGTATCATGCATGGGTCATATTGGGCATGAGTAGTGTGTAGAGTGTAGTGTATAGCTTCCACTACACCACAAGTTTTTGAGAGGAGTTGTAGAGTTTCACTGGAGTGAGAATCAACACCAACCTCTTCCAACAGTTGGGCCATGCGTACTCTACTTCTCTCTTCAAAAAGCAATTGTTAGACTCACACTCTTTCCATTTTTTAGTATAATTTGTGGATCTGTGCAGTATAAGTGGGAGCTTCGATAGCTTCTTCTTCTTCTTCTTCTCCTTCTTCTTCTTCTTCTTCCCCCTCTGTTCATTCTAATTGTTGAGAGAGGGTCCTTTTTTGGCCATCTTCCTAGTGTACATGGCGGCCTTCCATTGATTTTCCCCTTCTTTGTGTGGAGGTGCCAGGCCCGTCTGCATCAAAAAAGAACTCTACATATGATAGTTGGGTGGTCCGCAAAAAAGATTCAAATTCGAAGGTGCTCATCCCCTTGATATCTCTAGCGGTATCAAATTCAAACCCCAAAGACACAGGGGAGCAAAGGGAGAAGCTTGTGATGTGTCTCTAGACTCAAATCAGGGGATTCAAATCGTAAGGGGAGGCACTGTGGCTTCCCCTCTTGGTGAGACCTCTGAGATCATGACCACTTCTCTAGGCTAGACACATGGGATCGTGCCTCTCATTCATTTAGATTGCTTGGTGGAAGCCCGATGTCCTTTTAAGAGTTGTAGTTGTGCCTATGTCAGCGCACACTCAATGGGCACATCGTATGATAGACATATATAAATGATGCGCATAATAGCACAACATCCATTCAACACTAGTTTCCTAGACCATCTTTTATTAGCTTCATACAACTGCTCTATAATCCACATAGGAATCTTAATGGTTAGTGAGTCTGGCTCTACTAGATAAAGATTGAACCAGATTCTTTTCTGTGGTTGAGTGAATCTATCTTATCCTAGAAACACAAAGTGTTGCATGCCTAGCCGAAGAGGGATGGAAACATTAGGTGTAAGTGCCACCATATCCTTTAACTTCAACAACTTCCTGTTCTTCATGCTATCAGGTATCAAAGCATCTTTCTTTAAGGGTACATGCATGTTGTGCATGTTAAGTGCCTCTCTTACCAATTCCAAGGTGAGTTCAAGCTTTTTCAATTCGTTGTTATGTGATAAAGATGGAATGAAAAAGGTTTCAAGTCAGTCATTTATGTCACTCGCCTGCAATGTAGAAACCAAATAGTATCAGCATAAAAAATCTCGTTTGGGTAAGGGGGCCTTGAAGTAGCCAACCCACCTTGCATGTTGCCAGATTGTTTGTAGTTTTCTTGTGTTCTAGAGAGTCTCAAACTCTCTTGAAAAGAATTGAAAATATCCCCATACATTGCCACACTCACACTTGGACTCCCATATGTATGTTGCTTCTCCTAGCGACCTTGGCATGTCACTGAACCAATGAGAGAACTCTTTCTGTCAATCCTATTGGAGGACCCTATATGGGTACTTGTTGTAGACGACATAATTCTATGGCTTACTTGATCGGTGGCACTTTAGTAGGTAAACTTTCCATGTCAATTGCTGATTGATTCATTCCTGCCTGCGAGCTGGTGCCAACCATGATGCTAGTAGTATTGTTTTTCTTTGAATCTGCTAGAAAAGGAGATCATAGTAGCATTGCAACAAAAACATGATGATATTTTTCTCCTTTACAATACCAACATGATGCCCAAAGTGGTTAGGGATTTAGTGAGTGAGGTGTTTCTTATGTTTGTGAGTGTTGGTTAGTGGGTGAGTGATTTTTTCCTAGATGCATACTCTAGATGCGCACTGTACTCAGAATGCATCTACTTCAGTGCGGATTGATTTACAAAATTGGGTCAGGGGTTTCATCATGGGAATATAGCTTTTGAAAGTGATGACTTTTATAAATTGTTGGAATAGATCGTCTCGGATATGAGACTTTTTTGGGTACCCATTTCTAGATAATCCTAGGTGTGATGTGAGGTGTGGAGGTGTTGAGTGCAAATGTTGGCCATGAAGTTTGTTTCATGAGTGTCGATTCAAGCTTGTGGACTTATGTGAAGCTACTTGAGCTTATAAGCAGGTCTTGAACACCCATATTTGTTCATCAGTGGGGTCAACCTTCATTGAATGCTTTGGGACCCAAATACAAATGGTCTGGCCTGGTAGATTCCTGGTAAAATCGTTCATTGTCATCGTTGACTGACTAGTTTGTGTGGTGCATCTTTGGGGTCCTATATCCTGAACAGAGGTTTGTTCACCCTTGCGTATCCAGATCTGCATCATTCCATGAGGTACTTTATATTGCGCCGATCGTTGAGCATGCATCTTGATTATCAGTTTCCTTTGCTTCTTGTGTTGCATTGCTTGTTTCCCTAGAACCATCTTTGGAAAAGAAGGGAGTTCCATATTGGCTTCTATGGCTCCTTCATGAGTGATCTTCTTTTGCACCATAGAACTTTGGACAAGAATAGCATTGTTATCATCATGTGTGTTCTTGGAAGGACCAAGAGTGGGTTCCTTTCCTAATTCTTTGAGTGTTTGATTTTCTAACTCAACTGTGATGCGGTTTTGATTTACTCAGACCTGATAAGTCCACTTTCTAGGCTTAGGTTGCCTGCACGGTCATAAATCCAGTCTTGACCCAAGACAAGAGGTTCAATGAGATCCTCGTCTTGACACACTAGCACTTTGACTGTCATTAAAATGTCTTGAAGGTAGATGGGAAGCTCCACTTTGCCCATGCAAGGGGTTTCCACACCTCCCAATCCTATGAGATATGCTTCTATAGGATTGATAATTAATTTCAAGTCTTGACAATAAGAAAGTCTAATGGCACTAGTGGTTGTACGTGAGTCAATCAAGATTCTTTCAATCCTTGCATTCTTTCCTTGTCTTACTTCTAGTGTCACAAAAGGATGTCGATCAACTATTCTAGGGGAAATTATGCCTGATGCTTGACACATGTCCATCTAGTATCTTGGAGTGTCATGAGTATCTGACCTAGGTTGATCTCTACCCTATCTCCCCAATTTCATTCGTCGGATGCATTCTAGGGCTTCTGCTTGCACCTCTTCTCGAACTCGTTTTTCCTCTTCCTTACATTTCTTTGCAGTGTTGAGTTGATTTAGCATTTCCTCTATGAGGGTTTCTTGATATAATTTAACTTTGCATCCATTGATGTAACTGGGTAGGATGTTGCCTTCTAGAGTTGCTAATTGGACTACTCCACTTGTTGATATTCTATTAATAATCATGGATCCATAGCTATGCTTCTCCAACTTCCGTGCATGTTGCTTCACGCTGTATAGTAAGACTAAATCTCCTGCTTTCAAGACTTTATCCTTCACATGGGCATCAAAGTATGCCTTTTTCCTTTTCTTTGTTGTGTCTATTCTTGTAGTTGACCTTAATCTCATTTCACCTAATCGTTCCGGATCAAAGATTCTAGACGAGAGCTCATGGCCGGTCCATTGATGCTCTTGTCCTACTTGCAATGTTGGTATCAAGAAATCTATCAGCAATACTACATTCTGGCCAAATACCATATGAAAGGGTGTGGCATTGAGTACCATTTTATAAGCGACTCGATATGCCCAAACAACATGGTGTAACTGTTTGTCCCAATTAGAGCATATATTATTTACCAGTTTTGTCAATACATTACATAATATTTTATTTGTGCTCTCGCCTTGTTCGTTAACTTGTGGGTGATAAGGGGCAGACTTCTTATGTACCACCAATAATTCTTGGGGAAGGTTTTCAATGAATTCGTTCAAGAAGTGTGTGTCTCTATCACTTACTAACTCTATTGGTAACCCGTACCTAGTGAACACATTCTCGAATAAGAACTTAGCCATCATTTGAGCATCGTTCTGGTGGTGGCTTTTGTTTCTACCAATTTAGTTAGATAGTCTGTGGCAACAATAATGTATTTAGCATGTGAACTCTTAGGGGGGGGATTAATAGGACCTACAAAGTCTATTCCCCATTGTAGAGGGGGTACTGGAGTATCCTATTACATAGAAAATGAAAGTGTCCCACCATGATTAACAAACTATAGAGGGGTAACCGGGTCTATGATTCCAGTACTCTTTCTACTCAAGGGGAGTTCTCCTTAAGGAAGTATACCCTGTAACATGACTGTGTGTAGGTACTTGTGACTTGAGAAGATAAACTGAGAAATAAAGAGAGAGCAAAAGTTATAGAGATGATGAAAAGTCCTCTTTACTAAGATTTAAAATCATGCCAGGATGCCAAGAGATACACTTGATAACAACATAAAGGTCTAGTCATTGCAGAGAGTCACTTCAGAGAATGAACTTAGACTTCTTGACACATATACAAACAATATATGATTTTTGCAAGTGACTTATGTAAGAAATGTGACAACTCTAGTTTACATGAGCTATCCTAGAACACCCAATCTTAGTGTCATGCCAACCGCCAAGGAAACCCTCACTCTATATATTCACCACACAAAGGCCTCTTCTAAAGTGGAAAAAATCACACCAATGAGCAAAGAGTAACCAGGGAGTGGCACTATGGAAAACACACTCAGGTAAAGCTCGACAAAACCACAGTAACACAAAAAGACCGAAAAATGATAAGAAGCTAGAGTTGAGTTGATGACATATCTCTCAACTTCACAAATCTTTGTATATCCTTTTGGATGGTCCTTCACTCTCATATATCTCGATCGGGTTTCAAAACAAGAGCAAATTGCTTCTTATATAGATATCCAAGCCAAGAGAGTTGTCTCTGCCGAGTCCAATCATTTACTGCACCATGATGGCTTACTCCATGCGTGCTGGTCCTAGCTCACAAACGTGGTGGAAGAGTGGAATAATTCAAGAGGGGTGGCCCAAATCTGGTGCTAGAGCCAGCTGACTCGAAAATGTACTACAAGAGTTTAGGAGCAGAATCCAACTTTGCATGCGAGCATTTCCTTGATAATGAATCAATCGATATTTTGAGGATCAACCCCACTCATTGTTGACGATTCGATTTTGAATTTGTGACTGAAGGAGGAATTCCCTGTGCTTGAGAATAAAGATGAATCCGATGAATTTTCTCCATGAGCTATCTGGACGAATAATCACCTAATTATCCATATGAAATTGTGTGCTTGTGACAAATATGGATGATTTGCTGATGAATAGTGAAGGTCGAATTAGATATAGTTTACGTGCTTATCATAGTCTTTAGTCATAAAGCGGTGGGACCTTTGTTGGATGGCGCAAGGCGAATTCTCGGCAGACGAATTCCTTTCATCAACTAAACTAAGTAAGTAAGGGATGAATTCCCCTTCTTCTCGAGTAGCAAAAAAAAGACGAATCATTACCCAGCAAAAAAGGCGAATTCCCCACTCTTCCTTTTGGCGGAATGGACGAATTGTAGAGATAATAAAATGAGTAATATGATAGGCACGTAGGGCTTTTTACCTACCTGCATGCAGGGATCAAGTCCCGTTGCCAGCAGCTGATTCCAAGTTTACTTTTGCGAAGGCATTTGGAGATGACTTCTGGCATGGCAAATTTTGGTGTGGCGAGGAAGACGAATTTGCGGGGAGGTTTAGAAGGACGAAATCGAGGAGTATGTGGAGGGAGGAATTTGGGGTTGCCAAGGGACGGAATTTGGGGTTGGCAAGGGAGAATTCTAATATGAAGTCAAAGGACGATTCTCAGATGCCAAAGGACGAATTCATATACTTGAGATGCTGAGACGAATTTGAAACTCCCACTTCATATACTTGAGACGAATTCTCATTTGCGAGACGTTGAGGTGAGACGAATTCTCATTTGTGGTGTGCTGACGTGAAACAAATTTGTGGTGCTCAAAATTGAAGAAGAATTATGATGAGAATCCGAGGAGAATTGGATTCTTTTGAAGATGAATTTCATGAGCGAATTTGATGGGCGGAGATGAATTCTTGAGTGACCAATCTAGTGAATCTCCTTGATGTCCTTTAGAAGGACGAATTTGATCCAAACACCATGAGAAGGAGGAATTTTGGGGATGACTTTGAGCAATCTTGTACACACAAATTTGTGAAGATGAAATCTGAAGGGCTAATTTTTAAGACTAATTCCAAAGGAAAAATTTTGGAAGAATAATTTTGAAGGACTGATTTGGGGGACTAATTTTGATGTCTACTTTTGAAGGCTAATTTTGAAGACTAATTTTGAAAACTAATTTTGAAGACTAATTTTGAAGACCAATTTTGAGGACTAATTTTGAAGACTAATTTTGAGGACTAATTCTAGGGATGAATTCTAAAAGACTAATTTTGAAGACTAATTCTAGGGATGAATTCAAAAATGCTAAAATTGCACCTCTTCCCAATACAAATTTGCTTAAGCTTCTTCCACATTTCCAGTTCTCTGACCATCTACATTCGAAGCTCACATTGAGACCTTCAAGCCGACCTTTAAGGCGAGTGTTGTCGATGAGTACTGATCGAGATCAGAGATAGCGCATGATGACTCTCCTATCCAATCTTTTGCTTTGGATGATTCTGCTTCATATGAAAGACAAATTTCTTGATGACAAAGAGGAGACGATTTATTGCAAGACTATTGAGATGATTTTCAGCAGGACTATAGTCCCCCACATCAAGCTGTTGCACTTTCTTGGTGCAATTTGTTCTTTATTGGCTAAACTTACTAGCAATGAGATGAGAACTACTTATTGGCAAAAATAAGCTGAACATGAGAACTATGGTATATACAATGATTGAATTTTCTCAAGATTTTAAGTTAGATAAGTCTTTATCATGGAAATGTTAACTAGGGGTAATTTTTGAAGTATTTCGATGGCGATGCACCGCAGTGCGCTCTCCTTCTTGAGAGATCCACGAGGATACACTCGGAGTAGAAAACCGAGCTCCTAAGGCCGCACACAGTACTCCGCACAGAGGCTATAGAATACACAGAAAACACAGTACACAGGGGAGCACAAAGACAGACTTCTTAGGTCTTACAAATGTGATCGAACTTATAGTCCGTGACTGACCAGGCCACTATATGTTTGATTAAAGAACGTATACAAAGAAGTGTCCAGTGGCCATTTGGCCTTTCACATGGACACTAACGATAACAATCTCCCACTAAAGGCCAACATGGCCGAAGTAACTATGGGAGAAAAGTAAAGAATGATAAAGAATACTTGAGTGTAAGTATACAAACTATAACTCCCACCTGATGGGCATGTTACACAGTATACAAGTGACTGTGTAAGATCAAGAATCAAGTAACCCCCATCAAGTGACAACAGTGTCGAAAGCTATCCTGTGGTAGAGCTTTAGTCAAAGCATCTGCAACATTATCTCGAGTGTGAACCTTCTCAAGAATAATGCGCTCAGTGGCTAAGCAATCTCTAATGAAGTGATACCTCACCTCAATGTGCTTGGTCTTTGCATGATAGACCAGATTCTTAGCCAGAGCAATGGTACTCTGACTATCACTGAGAAAGCGAGGTACATGCTGAGGTAAACCCATATCACAAGCAAGACAAGAAAGCCACAATGCTTCCTTACATGCCTCACTTGCTGCAACATACTCTGCTTTTGTGGTGGAAACAGCTGTACATTCTTGAAGACGAGATCTCCAAGAGATAACACCTCCAACAAAATGAAAAATGTACCCTGATGTAGACTTACGATTGTCTACACAACCAGCATAGTCATAATCTGTGTAACCAATAATGGATGCTTTCCCTCTACCTAAGCATAGACACTTGTCCTTAGTGCCACTCAAATATCTCAAAATCATCTTAACCACTCCCCAATGTTTCTTGCTAGGATTAGATATATTTCTGCTCACAACTCCCACTGCAAATGTAATGTCTGGTCTCATAGCTACCATAGTGTACATGAGACTACCAACAGCAAACTGATAGGGAATTTGTTGGAGTTAGACGTCTGCAGGAGCACGCGAACAGCACAAGGAAGAAGAAGAAGCTTGGAGCACAAACACACAATACTGAATGTATTACTAGAGAATGTACAAAGATAAGTATCCCATTAGGGCAATAGGCGTATATACAAGCCAGGGGAAAAAAACCTCCTAAAGAGGGAAAAAAGTGCCCCGACGGTCCTAGTGTGTTCACACACATCACTACCTAAATATATCAACAAATCCCCCCTGGGAGTGATGCGGTGAACAAGGAGCTGGCACTCATGTATAAGGAAGTGCCAAGCTATGTGGAAATCACTCCACAAAAGGAAGTAAGCCCAAAGCTTTGCGGAAAGCTTCAAACTTCTCCCTAGGCAGAGCCTTCATGAAAAGGTCTGCAATGTTCTCCTGCGTGGGCACACATGCCAAGCTGATCTCCCCAGCAGAGAACCTCTCCCTGACATAGTGATAATGCACCTCAATGTGCTTAGTGCGAGCATGGAACACAGGGTTCCTCACAACTGCCAATGCGCTCTAACTGTCAGTGAAGATGGTGGTGGCAGAAGACTTGCCAACACCCAAATCAGCCATAAGGTGTCTGAGCCACACACACTTAACAGTCGCTGTGAAAGCTGCCCTATACTCAGCCTCACAACTAGAAGTGGCCACAGTAGGCTGCTTCTTGCTCAACCAAGATATACATGAGCTACCAAGCATGAAGCAAAAACCACTAGTGGACACACGAGTGTCATAGCAACCAGCCCAATCTGAGTCAGAAAAAGCATGCAAATCTGGCGGTAGTGATCCCCCCTTGGGATAAAACAACCCAAGTAGCCGAGTACCACTCAAGTAGCGAAAGATGCGCTTAACCGCCTTCCAATGCATGACTCCTTGGCAATGCATAAACCTGCTCATCTGTGAGACATCAAACTGAATATCTGGCCGAGTAATGCATAAGTAAATCAAGCATCCAACAGCCTACTGATAGAGAACGGCATCAAATGCATCTCAAGCATCATGAAGACTCAATCGTAAACCTGTCTCCATAGGAGTGGCAATAGGCTTACAGTCTTCAAGGCCAAAATGCTGCAATAATGTGTCAATATATTTCGTTTGACACAAAGCCATTCCACCATCAACTTGCATAAACTGAATGCCCAAATAGTGATGCAAATGCCCCAAATCAAACATCTCAAATGAGGCATGCAAATCAGCCTTGAAATCAGCAATATGCTTCTCAATAGGACCAGTGAGCAGCATGTCATCAACATAGACAACAATGATCAGAAGCACATCATTAGCACGCTTAACATATAAGGTGCTTTCAGTTGGACTGTTCACAAAACCATGTGTAACCAGATAGGCATGTATCTTCTCATACCAAGCACGTGGTGCTTGATTTAAACCATATAATGCCTTCTTTAACCTGCACACCTGGTTTTCATGCCCTTTCTGCACAAATCCACGGGGCTGAAAAACATACACTTCTTCATGCAAGTCACCATCCAGAAATGCTGTTCTAATGTCCAACTGATGTACATTCCAACCATGATGGGCTGCAAGTGCACAAATGCTCCGAACAGTAGTCATACGGCATGTAGGTGCAAAGGTCTCATCAAAATCAATGCCTCTTTCCTGTGCATAACCCTTTGCAACAAGCCTAGCCTTATACTTGTCAACTGTACCATCAGGTTTACACTTCAGCTTGTATACCCACTTAGTGCTAATGGCCTTCTTGCCAAAAGGCAAGTCACATAAAGACCATGTACCATTCTTCATTATAGCATCATATACAGATTGCATGGCAGCCATCCAATTTTCTGAATTCTGTGCTTCATTAAAAGAAACAGGCTCATTCTCATCACAGAGACTAGACCCAGCCATAGCATAGCAATCTGATGCAAAGGAGGCACTATGAGAGCCTGAACGAGTACGATATGACAAAGGTGCATCTAATTTGCTGTCACGCAAAGTCTGCACCAGCCATTTTGGCATAGTTTTTGCCTGCTCAATATCAGCTCTCTCATCAACAAGTGCATCATGTAAATCTGCATCAGAAATAGAATGATCTGCATCATCATATGAAACCTGCAAAGGCTGAGAAGTTGCCTCATTAGGACCACCACTAGACTGTCCACCTGTAAAAAGAGGCATCAACGTATCATACATGTCCTTGGAGCTAACAGATGTCTCCTTAGTACATGAAAGCAATGGCTGAATAGTATCCTCCACAAAGACAACATCACGGCTAACCAGAATGCGTTTAGTCTGTGGATGATACAAACGATAGCCTTTACTTTCAGAACTGTACCCAACAAAAATACATTTTACTGCCTTATCATCCAATTTTTTGCGATGTTGTTCAGGCACTAATGCATATGCCAAACAACCAAAAACACGCATATGAGCAACAGATGGCTTGCGGTCATGCCAAGCCTCATATGGAGTAATAGACTGCAGCGCTTTAGTGGGACACCTGTTCAGTACATATGCTGCACACATGACAACCTCAATCCAGAAACTATGTGGTAAAGCCTGACTCTTGACCATGCACCTCGCCATCTCCATGAGTGACCTGTTCTTTCGTTCAGCAACTCCATTCTATTGAGGTGTATACGGCACTGTACACTGGTTTTTTATCCCACGTTCAGCCAGAAATGCATTAAAATCAGAAGACATATATTCCCCCCCTCGATCAGAACGGAGGGTGCCCATTTTACATGCTGACAGATTTTCAGCCAAAACCAAAAACTGTTTAAAGCACATGAACACTTCGGACTTTGCTTTGAGTGGATATACCCATGCATGCCTGGAAAAATCATCAATGAAAGTCACGAAGTAAAGGTAATTCCCAAAAGAGGGTGTCTGCATAGGACCACAGACATCACTATGTACAAGCTGCAATTTCTGCGTAGCCCGAACTGAACCATCTTTTGGAAAGGAGGAACGCTGCATTTTGCCCAAAATACAGCCTTCACATACATGTTTTCCAGGTGCCTCAAGCTTGGGCAAAGAAGACACCATATCAGATTTCTACAGGCGTAGTAAACTAGCAAAATTCAGATGACCAAAGCATGCATGCCAAAGCTTTGCATCTGACATAGCTTGAGAATCATGAACTGCACATGCCGAATCATTCACAGATCTTTCATAGTCTATGAGCTTATACAGCCCACGACATAAAATGCCAGAAGCAATAATCCCATCGCCATTTAATAGATCATGAACTGTACACCTGTCATCAACGAATTTCACAACCAAGCCAATCTTGGCTAATGCAGAAACTGATAACAGATTCTTCTTGATCCCTGGCACAAATAAGGCATCTGATAAGGTGAAAGAACTACCATCAGCAGTAGTCAGAATGATCTTACCAACTCCCATAACAGGATAAGAGGAGTTGTTGGCGCATGTGACAGTATTCCCTGTAGGGGCACGCTCAAGTGAAGAGAAGAAACCGTGCTGCGAGGTAATATGTTTGGTTGCGCCACTGTCAAAGTACCAAACATCTGAGTCCACTGCAGACATGCACTGCTCATGAGAAGATGGGTCAAAATTGCAAACAGTAGTAAATGCCTATTCTTCTTCCTGCACAAGATTAGCAGACTCTGTTTTTGGTGTAGAGGCTTCTGCAACAACCATTCCAGCCTCCTTTTTCTTTGCCTCTTTTGCAGCCAGTTTTGGACAGTTCTTTATGATATGATCATTCCCTTTACAGTACTTGCAAAACAATTTCTGCTTTTCTGATTTCTTCTCATCTTTATCCTGGTTCTTCGAATGTGCAGCATTTGCAGATTTTTGCTTACTAGTAGAAGAGCTCCATTTTCTTTTGCCCTTCTGACTAGCCAGGAAAGCTTGATCTCCAACACGCATAATGGACCTGTTCTGCCTGGACTGATCTTCCTGCAACAGAACAGAAACTAACTCCTCAAATGATAAGACATTCGGATTGCCTTTCATCATCAACCGAAGAGAAGAAGCAAAACTCTGATATGGATCAGGAAGACCATTCAGAATGGTCTGCACAAGTGAGCTATCTGGTATAACCTCATCAGCAGAAATCAGTTGTTCCTTCAAATCTTTGATCTTCGTTAGGAAACTGTCCATAGAATCACCTTCATTCATGTGCTCACTCTCCAACTATTTTCGGAGGTAAGCAACACGAGCCTCATTCCTAGCTTGGTACAATGTGGTAAGTGTATCCCAAGCATCCCTAGCTGTTCTACAAGAGCGAATATGAGGAATAATGGCACGTTTGACAAACAAAGCTATCAATGCATGTGCCTGGGCATCTCTACCATCCCAACGAATTTGCTCTACAGTAGGTGCAACAGAAACAGCAGCACGAACAGGAATCTGCGGAATATCATCTTCGACACCATCTTCATCAGCTCCAACAGCTGTATTTGTAGTACCTGTTGTTACAGGTGTAATAGGACGTCTTTCAACACCCTGCACAATGTTCCACAATCCTTTTGCAACCAAAACATGTCGCATCATATAAGCCCATAATGGGTAGTTGGTACCATCCAACTTATCCTCAACAGCCAACATACGGAATACATCACTGCTTTCAGCCATGGCCGGTGACAAAAATACCTTGATGCAAAAAATTGACTGTATCTCAAAAAGTTGAACAGAACTACCCAGACGAGTTCTGCTAGACCTGTAGCAGACTTCGAGACGCTTAAAGTGGCGAACAGAAACTGGTATATACCTTTGGCACAAAAAGATGAAATAGCCTGCACAAGCGCTACGATAGTGCGTTCGAAGGCCGAAACAAGCTCAGATCGCGATTTCGACACCACATAGCGAAGCTGTTTTGATCTCGGAAACACGCTAAGTATGCTCACCAAAATTCGTGCGATTCTGAGACTGTAAACGGAGTGTCGACGGCGCCCTGGATGAAGCGACGACCTGCTCTGATACCAATTGTTGGAGTTAGACGTCTGTAGGAGCACGCGAACAACACAAGGAAGAAGAAGAAGCTTGGAGCACAAACACACAATACTGAATGTATTACTAGAGAATGTACAAAGATAAGTAGCCCATTAGGGCAATAGGCGTATATACAAGCCGGGGGAAAAAAACCTCCTAAAGAGGGAAAAAAGTGCCCCGACGGTCCTAGTGTGTTCACACACATCACTACCTAAATATATCAACAGAATTTTGGTCATGAATTCCTTTTCCTCATCTGATTTGGGGAAATCATCCTTGCTCAATTTCACATATGTGGGTAAAGGTGTACTCAATGCCTTTCCACCCTGCATATTGAACCTGTGAGGTACTTTGGATATATAATCACTTTCAGACAAGTATATGCATCTTTTACTCCTATCACGAGTAATGCGCATCCCAAGAATATGTTTGGCATCCCCCAAATCCTTCATATCAAATGTCCAACTTAACTTCTTTTTGAGAATTGACAAGTCATAAGAGGACTTCCCATCAATCAACATATCATCGACATAAAGTATCAAACATATCAAGCTACCATCTGAGCATCTCTTTGTGTAGAGACAATGATCCTCATTGCTTCGAGAATAGCCTTGAGACTTCATAAAAGCATCAAACTTTTGGTACCATTGTCTAGGGGACTGTTTAAGTCCATACAAGCTCTTCTTGAGCTTACAAACTAGACTTTTCTTGCCAAGAACTACATAACCCTCTAGTTGTTCCATATAGATCTCATATGTAAGATCTCCATGCTAGAAAGCAGTTTTCACATCCATTTGGACTAACTCTAAGTCCTCCATTGCAACGAATCCAAGCCACATGTGCAGGGTAGTCATCTTGACCACTGGAGAGAAGATTTCCTCGAAATCAACACCATGTTGTTGCTTAAAACCCTTTGCAACAAGTCGTGCTTTATACTTTGGAGAAGCACTATCTGATGTGAATTTCAACTTTTATACCCATTCACATGGTAAAGCTTTCCTACCATTTGGCAAAGGTACTAAATCCCAAGTACCATTCTTGTGAATAGAATCCAACTCACTCTTCATGGCACACTCCGACTTGACATGATCCTCTGTCTGCATAGCCTCTTTGTAGCAAGAAGGCTCACCGGAATCTATTAGCATAATAAAATCTAAACCTGGAACATATCTATCAGGTGGATGTGAGACATGTAAAGAACGTCTCAATGGTTGCTAAACAGGAACATGTGCAGACTGATCTGAATGGACATTCTCTTGAACATCCCTATGTGCAACATTTTTATGCATGCTAATCGGAGGACTAGTATCCTCAAACACCGCTCTTCTCACTTCAACCTGCTTAATGGGCTGTTTATGCATCTTAGACTCATTGAAAATGACATCACTACTTTTGATCACTGTCCGTGTTTCATGATCCCATAAGCGATATCCAAATTCTCCTTCTCGACTGTGAAGAGATATGGTGGATGCAATCCAAAGATGAGTTGGTGCTGCTACAACTAGCTTCACACCAGCCAACTGAGACTTCAGAGTTGATTAGTAGATCCTTTGAGCTTCCTAAATCCACCAAAATATCAGCCAAGTACTTTGGAACATGTATCCCAAAAGTTTAAGTCAAGACAGACAAGTTGCAAGATGACTAGCTCCCAAAACTTGCTATTTTTGGACATACACCTGCTGGAAAAAATGAACACTACTCTTAACCTGGTAGGAATTAGATAAATTCCTTTTGGGCATAGCAAGTAGACTTAGCAAGATTCCCAATCCAAGTTAAAACACTTCAAATGATGGACTGAGCACTGAGAACAAGATTCATCAATTTCTGGAACATGCCCACCATTCTCAGGGCTCTGTAGAGATAGACCAGTGAGTAGTAAATTGCAGATATCTTCAAAACTATTAATCCAATGACCATGAAAATTTATAGGCAGAACGTAAATAGTATGAGCTATCCAACGCACATTAAATCACTGAAAAAGATTTAGTAAAACTCGAGATATGATCTTCTGAAGGTACTGCTCTGAGTGAGTATAGTAGAGAACAAAACAGAGAAGTAGATAATGACAAATGTATAGATTCACATATGATTACAACCACATTGGCAATGAATCTTTGCACAATGGGAGTAGAATGATAGAGCTATGGAGTAAGCTCTTCAATCTCTACAAAATGACATGAAGTGGTCACGTACAAGGCTTGCTATTCGCCTCTTGCTTCTTGCTCCTTTTATAGCTATTCTTGGAGGGAGTTTTGAATTCGAATTCGAATGGCTCCACCTAAAAGTGATCCCCAAAGTTAGGAGAGATTCCCTCAGCTCAAAAATTCATGGTTTTAAGTAGATAGGGCCATGAATTTGCTTTTACATCATGGATGAGGTAAGCCATCCTTTTCCTTTTTTCTTTTTCAAATTACAAGAGATAAAAAGAACTCTTTTACAAGAGGTGTTCACATGACTACTCATGTGACTTACAAATGAGGATAATATCAAGCATATCAAGCATGTAGGCTTGGGTAAAATGCACCAACAGCTCCCCCTCAAGCCTAACATGCTTGGCCTCCAATAAAGTCTTCAATTGTCCTTGATTTCCTGCAAGCCAATCATCAACTTGAATCTACTTAACTCTGTACCATAAAGAGCTTTAGTCAACATGTCTGCACATTGCATATCTGTAGAGACATAGGATAGTTGAATATCCTTGCTCATTAGCTTCTCCCTTACATAATGGTAGTGGACTTCAATATGCTTGGTTCTAGCATGGTATACCGGATTAGCTGCAAGATGTAGTGAGCTTGTGTTGTCACAAAAAATGTGAGGTGTTGAAGAATGAAGTCCAAGATCTGTGTACAAAGACTTTAACCACATGATTTCTTGAGTTGCATTAGCCAAACCTCTATATTCGGCTTCAGTAGAAGATAATGCCACGGTTGGTTGCTTCTTCGATGACCAAGAAATGATTTTTGAACCTGCAAATGATATATAACTGGATGTGCTTCTTCTATCATCTCTAGATCCGGCCCAATCTGCATCTGAGTAGACCTTTGGCTCAATATCTGAAGTAAATGAATAAAACAAACCTTCATTCATGGTCCCCTTTAGGTACTTGAGGACTCTCTTGGCCGCTTCCATATGTGGTCTTCTCGGCTTATGCATAAACTGACTCAATATGCTAACACTATAGCATATATCCACCCTTGTGAGAGTTGCATAATTCAAACTTCCAACCAAGCTTTGATAGCTTGTGATGTCTTCAATTGGCTCTCCTTCATAAGCAGTAAGCTTATGATTTTGCTCCATAGGTGTACCTGCACAGTTGGTATTTTCCATCTTGAACTTGACGAGCATGTCATGCACATATTTCCTTTGTGTGATGTATATACCTGAATCTGTGTAGATTAACTCCAATCCAAGAAAATAAGTGAGTGGTCCGAGGTCACTTATTTTGAACTCCTCCTTCATTTGACTCTTTACCTGTTTGATTCCTTCAAGATCATTGCCTGTGATAATAATATCATCAACATACACATAAATAGATCACTTCAGATCCATTCCTCTTTATGAACAAAGAGGTATCCGCCTTGCTAGCTTTGAGTCCTTGGTCCTGCAAATAAGTCACCAATCTGAAATTCCAAGCTCTTGGAGCTTGCTTCAATCCGTACAAAGCTTTCTTTAGTTTGCATACATAGTTAGGATGATGTGCATCCTCATATCCAGGAGGTTGTGCCATATACACTTCCTCAGAAATCCATCCATTCAAGAAAGCATTCTTTACATCAAGTTGATAGAGCTTCCAATTTCTAGATGCAGCAAGACTAATGAGAAACCTAATTGTAGGCATTTTTGCAATAGGAGAGAAAGTCTCCTCATAATCAATACCATGGGTTTGAGCAAACCCTTTAGCAACTAACCTTGCTTTGTGTCTATTTATACTTCCATCTGGATTCCTCTTGATTTTGTATATCCATCGAGATCCAATTACCTTCATAGATGGCTTGTTAGGTACAAGCTCCCAAGTGTCATTCTCCTTCAAGGCTTCCATTTCTTCATCCATTGCATCTCTCCAAGCTTTCTTGCTTTGTGCTTCTTTGAATGTGGTAGGCTCTTCATTGGTTGAATCCTTTGCAATGTAGATTGAGTGCTTGGTGACCAAAGAAGTATCATAACCAAACCTCTCAGGTCTCTTCTTCTCCCTTGAAGACCTTCTAAGTGGTTGATGTGAGCTCTCGGGTCTATATGTAGCATCCTGCATCTTTGCCTTACCTTTGTTCTTCCATAGCTTTAGTCTTTCCAAGTCTTCTAGGTCAATCTCCGAATCACTTTCTTCAATCTACTTTGGCTCGTTGAAGTGATGGAAAATCTTCATCCAAGTCATAAGGCAGCTTCACTTTCCTGTCATCATCAAACCATGATTTGTTTACATCAAAAATTACATCTCTACTCATAGAAAATCCTTTATTGGTTGGATTATACAATCTATATCCTTTTTGGTTTTGGTCATAACCAATAAATATGCACTTCTCTGCCTTGGGATCCAATTTCCCTATTACTTGAGAAGGAATGTGAGCATAGGCTAAGCATCCAAATATTTTACAATGCTCTAGACTAGGTCTTCTTCCATTCCACACTTCATATGGAGTGGTTCCATCTAGTGACTTAGATGGAAGTCTATTTATGAGAAATGTGGCTGTAGACACAACCTCTGCCCATAGGTAGTTTGGCAATCCCTTTTCGTTGAGCATGGACCTTGCAACTTCGACAATAGCTCTGTTCCTCCTCTCTGCTACACCATTGAGTTCGGGTATATACCTTGTAGTGACTTCCCTTTTAATGCCTCTTTCATGCAAGAAGGCATCAAATTCAAAAGAGAAGTATTCTCCTCCACCATCTGATCTGAGTCTTTTCAAAGTCCTACCTGTTTTGTTTTCAACAAGAGCAATATACTTCTTAAAGTAATTAAACACTTCATCCTTGTGCTTCATGAAAAACAGAATGGTCCACTTGCTACAATCATCTATGAAAGACACATAATATCTTGAGCCTGATATAGATGGCTCCTTACTTGGACCCCACACATCCGTGTGCACTAGATCCAAAGGATTTTGATACATATATCCTTTCTTACTGAAAGGTTGTCTATGAGCCTTGCCGAGTTGACAAGCTTGACACTTATAAATCATGTGTTGCCTTGTGATATTAGGCAAACCAAGTACACTTTGGTCCCTGCAAATCTGTTTTGAGTGTCCTCTCACCAATGTGAGCAAGCCTTTTGTGCCATATCTCCAACTCTGTTAGAGTTTGAGATCCATAGCTAAACAAAGCTATGTTCTTTGTATCATCCACTTCAAAAGTGAAAAGCCTTCCTGTTTTTTCTCCTTTGGAAATCCTTCGAAAGCCTTGCCTTGGGTCTTCAACATATGCTCCAAATCGGTTGAATCTAACCTGCAATCCTTTTTCAACAATCTGTCCAACACTTATTAAATTTTTGGTAATTGTAGGGACATACAAGACTTTGCTTAAGAGGTTCATATTCCCATATGATGTCTTCACATTACCTATCTTTTCCACTGAGTGCTTTGTGTCATCTCCTGTCTGCACTTCATGCTTGTTATGAGGATCTTCCAAATCAGAAAGTAAAGCCACATTTCTTGCTACATGGTTTGAGCATCCCGAATCAATGTAAAATATGTGATCATCATCCTTACCCTTCTTCACTGATAGATTCATAATCAATAATGAATCTTCTTGACTCTAGTCCTCTGCATAGCTCCTAAATCCACCATAATATCAGCCAAGTACTTTAGAGCATGTATCCCAAAAGTTTAAGTCAAGACAGACAAGTTGCAAGATGACTAGCTCCCAAAACTTGCTATTTTTGGACATACACCTGCTGGAAAAAATGAACACTGCTCTTAACCTGATAGGAATTAGATAAATTCCTTTTGGACATAGCAAATAGACTTAGAAAGCTTCCCAATCCAAGTTAAAACACTTCAAATGATGGACTGAGCAGTGAGAACAAGATTCATCAATTTCTGGAACATGCCCACCATTCTCGGGGCTCTGTAGAGATAGACCAGTGAGCAGTAAATTGCAGATATCTTCAAAACTATTAATCCAATGACCATAAAAATTTATAGGTAGAAAGTAGACAGTAGGAGCTAGCCAATGCACATTAAATCACTGAAAAAGATTCAGTAAAACTCGAGATATGACCTTCTGAAGGTACTGCTCTGAGTGAGTATAACAGAGAACAAAACAAAGAAGTAGATAATGACAAATGTATAGATTCACATATGATTACAACCACATTGGCAATGAATCTTTGCACAATGGGAGTAGAATGATAGAGCTATGGAGTAAGCTCTTCAATCTCTACAAAATGACATGAAGTGGTCACGTACAAGGCTTGCTATTTGCCTCTTCCTTCTTGCTCCTTTTATAGCTATTCTTGGAGGGAGTTTTGAATTCGAATTCGAATGGCTCCACCTAAAAGTGATCCCCAAAGTTAGGAGAGATTCCCTCAGCTCAAAAATTCATGGTTTTAGGTAGATAGGGCCACGACTTTGCTTTTACATCATGGATGAGGTAAGCCATCCTTTTTCTTTTTTCTTTTTCAAATTACAAGAGATAAAAAGAACTCTTTTACAAGAGGTGTTCACATGACTAGTCATGTGACTTACAAATGAGGATAATATCAAGCATATCAAGCATGTAGGCTTGGGTAAAATGCACCAACATCGACCATATCCAAGAAAAATGCATTTCTTTGACTTATGGTCCAACTTTTGTCTAAGATTCGTGGGTATATGAACATATGCTTCACACCCAAAAACTCGAACGTGATCATAATATGGTGGCTTCGCTGTCCACAACTCTTGTGCCACTTTCAGACCTTTGCCAATACTAGGTGAAAGGTTAATCACATGAACTGCAGTCAATACTGCTTCTGCCCAAAAGCCTTGTGAGAGGTTTGCACGATGGAACATAGAGACTACTCTATCTTGAATAGTTCTATTCATCCTCTCAGCTACACCATTCTGTACTGGGGTATAAGGAGCTGTAAACTCTCTACGAATCCCTCTAGACTTACAGAAAAGGCTGAATTCATGTGAGGTATACTCACCCCCATTATCTAAACGTAAAGCCTTAAGCTTAGTTCCTTTTTCAGTCTCAATTGAAGCAAGCCATTTTTTGAAAGTAGGGAAAACCTCATCCTTCGATTTGATAGGATATACCCAGACTTTTTTAGTAGCATCATCTATGAAAGTGACAAAGTAAAGAGAACCACCTAAGGACCTAGTGGGCATAGGACCACACACATCTGTATGGACGAGATCTAAAGGCTGAATTGAAGAGTCAATGTGCGTTCTATGCACATTTCTGGTTTGCTTTCCATATTGACAATGCTCACAAAATGAAAAATCAGAGAAAGATAACACAGGTAAGTAGCCAGAACGAGAAAGATTTTCCATTCCACTATGAGATATATGGCCCAAACGACCATGCCAAATACAAGCCATAGGCTGTTCAGTAACAGCTAACAAGTGTTCTTTCTGTGATACAAATAAAAGATAAAGTGAGCCAACTTTGCTTCCTTTTGCAATAACCATATTGCCCTTTGATATACGAAAGGACTGAGCATAGAAGACTACCTTGTAACCAAGGTCATCAAGTTGACCAACTGACATCAAACTGCATGATAACTGAGGTACATGGTGTACATTATGCATAGTAAATTTTGAACCATCAATGAACTGCACAACCACATCTCCAATCCCCACAACTTCACACTGGTAAGAATCACCAAGTCTCACGGTACCAAGAGACTTTGCTGCATAATTAAAGAACCATTCTCTGTGTGGTGTCACATGGAAAGAAGCACCAGAATCTAGCAGCCAGGTGTGGGAAAGAGAATAAGCCATAAGTGCCTCCATTGGCACAATACTATCAAGTGTCAGCACATCAGCATCATCAGAAATAGCATTAATTTCTTCAATCTTCACAGTCGAAGTAGATGGTGCAGGTAACTGTTTAACATGCCCATCAACATTCTGTCCTTTACCTTTAGCATTCTTTAATGCATAACAATCTTTCTTCATATGTCCTTTCTTATGACAATAATGGCATTCCATATCCCTCTTCCTTGATTTACTTCTACTCTTATTCCGTTGACCATTCTTTTCCTTGTTCTTGCTCCTGCCACATTGCTGATTCTTTCCTTGGTAAGAATCACAAACATTATATGCATCTCCAATCTGAGTGCCAACCATAGATTTTCTACGAATCTCCTCACTCAAGAGTGCTCCACATATGTCATCATAGATGAGTTTACCACTAGGTAAACTATTACTAATAACTGTGCAGAACGTATCCCATGATGATGGCCGGGTGCATAACAATAATACTGCTTTCATCTCATTATCCATATCCATTTTCTGAGCCTGTAACTAGGAGAATATAGCATCAAACTCATTTAGATGAGCAGCAACACTATCTGTGTCCTTCATGCGAAGGTCATATAATTTTCTCATCAGATACACTTTATTTGATATCGTCTCTTTTTCATATGTATTGCATAACTTCTTCCAAAGCTCCTCTGCACTTTCACAGTCTAATACTGTAAAGTAAACATTATCTGCTAGGTGCAAGCGAATGGTAGACCTGGCCATTTCATCTAACTCATCCCAATCATCTTCATCCATGTCAGCAGGCTTCTTTGAAATCCCATTTATTGGCTTCCATTGCCTCCTTTGAATTAGCACATGCTTAATCTGATTCTTCCATAGAGCAAAGTTTGAGGCCATCAAAATTTCGGATCTCAAAATGGTCTTTGCCCTACAAGTTATAGCTCCTCCTTGGAGCACTAGCACTAGACCCTGATCCACCAGATGTGCCTGAGACTTCTGATGCCATGATGGTAGAGAATTTAATAGAACGATAATGGAGCTAGAAGAGTCCGAACACCAACGAATAACTGTATCAAGGAGTAAATCGACCACTGTATAGTTGACTAAACCAAAAATCTGGAAAAATTTTGTCAGAGTATCCTCTGCAAAATGAGCATATGACCAGTGTCAAAATATCATAAAACGGAAAGTACTGATATGTTTTCCTGCATAGTGAATCACTGACTCCACTGCATATAACCAGTTACCCAATAGAAGCAAACTAGGCTTATCGAACACCTATTAACAACTATCATACATCTCCTATGGCGAGGCTGGGTAAGTCTTCCACCTACATCACCGAAGAGACCCTGACATTTGGGTGTCTCCCAGTTAAGAAAACCTCACCACGACCCTCTTTATCAAACGTAAAAGGCTTTATGCAAAGAACGTAACCGCTATATCAATGACCACATGGACGTACATAAGCGGTATCCACAGAAGCGTACATGGTGTGTATGTGCTCAATATATGCTTTAAAATGAAACTAAAAGGCTGAATACACAGCCCAAAAACTAGCCAATAACGCCTGCAAGTGTCTGTCAACTCTAATGTTTTAGGCACAAAGAAACCTGCATAAATTTTGCAACAGCTGCTCCCACCAAAACTAAAACCTTTCAAGAAATTGTAGTTTTACGAATGTGGGTGAAAACAGCCCCAAAGGTTGATATTTATTGTCGGAGAAGTACAAAGAACACTCTTCTTGATGTTGTTGGACTTGTATGAAGAGAACTATGTGTAGAAGTACTCCAAAATGGCTCCGAAAGACACCCCAAAAATGCTTCCAAAATAGGCTTTGAAAGCAAAGGATGAAGCTTTGAGGGACCAAAACATGTTCAAGATAATGTCAATTTAGTCTTTCCCCTTCTTCAGACACCACAAGAGTGTAGCTTAGTGGCAAGAGATTTCCACGGTTAAGCGAGCTCTCGGGGGAACAATACTAGGATGGGTGACCTCTCGAGAAGTACCGGGAACCTCTATATTCCTTGATCGTTGAGGTCCTCCCTCGCACGCAGCCAACGGCACCAATGGTGACTTTGGTGACTCGGATGACAAGGTATGCCAAGGTCTATGCCTTGGTCGCCACCTTAGTCGTAAGCCTTGGAGAAAACCTTGGGGGGGGGGGGAGGGGGCTCGCTTCACTCGCACAAAAGGAACAAAACTTTTGCCTTGACCTGCTCTGATACCAGTGAAGTATTTCGATGGTGATGCACCACAGTGCACTCTCCTTCTTGAGAGCTCCACGAGGATATGCTTGGAGTAGAAAACCGAGCTCCTAAGGCCACACACAGTACTCTGCACAGAGGCTGCTGAATACACAGAAAACACAGTACATAGGGGAGCACGAAGACAGACTTCTTAGGTCTTACAAATGCGGTTGAACTTACAGTCCGTGACTGATCAGACCACTATATGTTTTATTAAAGAACATATACAAAGAAGTGTCTAGTGGACATTTTGCCTTTCACATGGACACTAACGGTAACAACTTCTTGCCCTAGAAGTCTCCAATTGTATTGCTCCTTTTGAAATATCCTAACCACTTTGTAGGGTCTTGCCCATTTTGGTGCCAATTTTGGGAGGTGCAGGTGGAATCTGATGTACCAAGACTAGAGATCCCTCTTCCACTTCATTGGTCCTTAAGTTCCTATCATGAATGTGTTTCCTCTCTTCCTACTTTATCTGCAACCTCTTCATAGTTGTTTCCTTGTATTTCTCCAATGCTACCAATCTTCTAATGTGAGGGTTGACTTCAATTGTTTCTGCATCAATTTCTTTTTTGATGATGAATTCGAAAGGGGCTAGTGCTTCCTTACCATAAACTAGAAGGAATGGGTTCTCTTCAGTAGTGCCTCTTCTTGTTGTTTGAAAAGCCCATATTGCACCAATAAGTGCTTGTGGCCATGAATTATGATGGTCAAAAGGCTAATCTCGTAGTCATCCAATCAAAATTTTGTTACAACTTTCTGCCTGCATGTTTGCTCTCGAGTAATAGGCACATGATTTTTTATGGAATATCTTGTACATGTCAAATATAAATTGCAACAGATGATTTACAAAGTGTGTGACTCTATCACTAGTAACTTCTAGTGGGTAACCAAAGCTTGAGAATATTCTTTTATACATACGCTTGGTTAATGTAGTGGTGATACAATCAGCAGTAGCCTTAGCTTCTATCCACTTGGTAGAATAACATGTGGACATCAAGATATACTTCTTACCACCAAGTTCATTAGTTGGACTGATCGGTCCAATAAAATCAAGAACCCATCGTTTGAAAGGTAGCCATCCTGTGGAAATGACTAATGGTTGAAAATTTAGTCTGTTAGGCCTAGGAGCACATCTCTGGCACATGTCACACTCTTTAGCGAACTTGATAGCATCTTTGTAAATGTGAGGCCACCATAATCCCTTGTGGATGATTTTGTGAGCCTCTAATCCTCTCCCTTGAGATGCTCTTCACTGTGTGCTGCTTCAAGCAAAAAATTTACTTCCTGTGGGAAAACACATTTTCTCAAGATATCATTGTGAAAATATTTATAGAAGTGGCCATTTATAAGCGAATATGCTTTGGATTTAAAGAGCAATCTCCTCTTCTGTAATTTTGTTATGTTCTGAGGGAATTTTCTAGAAGTGTGAAAATGCAGAATTTCAACATACCGATCAGTTTGAGTCTCTACCTATAGTGTTCTTTTACTGGCTTAATATGAATCTCAAAGTCATACTCTTGAAACAGTAGTAGCCAATGCCAAATCCTTCCAACTACTCTAGGCTTATTAATTAAATATTTCAAGGGCTGATGATAAGATATGACAATGAAATGCACACCTAGAAGGTAGAGCCAAAACTTTTGGAGTGGGAAAACAATAGCCAAACCTTCCCTTTCTCTAGTGCGGTAATTTCTTTTTGCCTTGGTAAGTAGTCTACTAGCATAAGCTATAGGTTGATCCATCTTGGGCATGGAGGGTTGAACCAAAAGTGCTCCTAGTCCATGAAGACTAGCATCTATATGCACATGAAACTCTAATGACCAGTTAGGAACAATTAAGAGTGGAGCAGTACATAGCCTCAATTCTAGTTCACAAAATGCCTTTATCAGCTTCAAGACTCCATGATAAAGGAATCTTCTTACTGTTAAGCCTTGATAGAGGCTTAGCTATTTCTGAGTACATCCATATAAATCTTCTGTGGTACCTTACATGGCCTAAAAATCTTTGCACTTCCTTAGGAGTCCATGGAATGGGCATGGAAAGGATACTAGTGACCTTTGTCAAGTCTATAGTTATCCCTTCTACAGACACTATGTGACCAAGGAGAGTGCCTTTAGTGACCAAAAAATGACATTTAGTAGGATTCAACTTTAAACTTGTTTTGAGACACTGCTCGAAGATTTCCTTCAGATTTTCCAAGTGACCATGAAAACCTTGGACTACTTCTCTTTTATATGTGCCTGGGAACACTAAAAATTCATCCATAAAAATGCAGAGAAAGGTTATCAACCATTTTCCTAATATCAAATACATTGTTCTATTAAATGAACCAGGTGCATTTCTCAGCCCAAAAGCCATGCGGGTATAAACATAAGTGCCCCATGGAGTAGGAAAGGTAGTTTTATCTCTATCATCATGATGAATTAGTATTTGTTTGTAGCCACTAAAACCATCAAGGAAAGTGTACAAAGTGTGACCGGATACTTCTTCTAGTACCTGTTTTGTGAAAGGTTGAGGGAAGCCATTTTGAGTAGTTACTTTATTTAAAGCACAAAAACCAATGCATAGTCTTATGTTTCCACTATTTTTCTTGGGTAAAATAACCATAGATGAAATCCATCTTGAATTTTCTATTGGAACAATAATACCTGCTGCCTCTATTTTGTTATTTCCAGTTTTACTACCTTTGCATATTTTGGATTGAGTCAATAAGGCCCACTTCTTGCAGATGCAGCTCCCTCAACTAAGGGTATTCGATGTAATCTAGGCTCCTTTGGAATCCCTCTTAGATCCTTGTAGGACCACACCGATATTTTTTTAGGAAAAAAGAGAGAAGTTACCTTCTACAATATAAAGGGATAGTTCCACAACCAAGAGGCCAATTGGACTATTTAAAGATTCTCTTCATCTCCAAGGTTTACTTTCAAGAACGGCTTCACTTGAAAAAGCATCCGTGCTGTACGAAAGAGTGGAATTCAGCATATGTTCCATGGTCCATCTTTGAGGAATATCTAAAAATGGGAGGTCTTTTCTACTCTCAGGCTCAAAATTAGGCCCCTATGACTCAAAATTAGCCTCCTCAAAAGCTTCGTCAATCTTGACATTTTTAGGCTCTTCCACCCTTTTGCAGAACTCTGTAGTGGAGAATTTTTATAAAATTGTCCCAAGTTGCTTCAATGGACCAATTTGGTATGATGGCCCAATTTGAGTATTTGGGCTCCCTGGAGGTACTGGCTTATTTCATGCTGCTTTTTGCTCACTTCGTGCTAATTTTTGACCACCAGGACCATTTTGTGAAAAATGCCCAGTTTTGGTTCCCAAAGGCTCTTTATTGACCTCTGCTTCTTTTTTCCTACAAAGACTTATTTTTTCTCCTTAGTTAGTGTTTGAGCTTAAATTTTCATTTTTTGACTCTTTCCCTTTCCTAGGCTTCTTCTGCAAATTCTTGATTTATTTCAGTAATCTCAACAGTGCAACACTCTGCACCAACCATCATCCAATTTAACAGATTATCTTCTTCTTGGGGTACAAAAGGCATTACCTAAGTATCCACATATCCAATTGTCTTGGCGATGTCACATTCCTCCTCTAAATGTATCTACAAGTGGTTATTAGTCTTCAAGGAGATGCACATCTAGTTCCTTCCCTAATCTTGTAGTGCTTTTGCTCGCCTCAACCAAGGCCTTCCCAAAAACAGAGGATCAGAGGTTTCTTATGGTAGGGCAATCACAAAAAAATCCAAGAGGAACTGACAACCTTACACTGACATGTGTACCTTCTCGATGATGCCGAGGGGCATAACCCGATGCTGATCTGCTAATGTGACATTGAAGGGTGCCACCTTGGTGAGGTTCAATTTGAGTTTCTTCATTCTAAAATCAGGCATCAAATTGATGCCAGAGCTTCCATCTATAATAACACCAATCATAACTTCATCTTTTATGAAAACAGATAGCCATGAACTTTGATAGTTTGCCAAGGGTGCAAGAGGAAAGTCAACCATGAAACCATCTATACTAGGAGGTGGGCTCATGTAGGTAGAGTGTATGATTTTTAGTAGATCATTTCTCATCTTTGCATCCATTTGAATAAGTTGGAATAGACTAACTTTATGATGAATTCCTTTCAAGACTTCCTCAATATTTACCTCCTGAGTATTTTCTTGAGGGCAAGTTGGTTGCTCCTTCAATGATGTTCTCACTGGGCCATAGGCCTCTTCAATGGCCACTCTATTCTCAAAATCAACCCTCTAGCCTTCTTCTCTCTCCTTTACTCCATGTTCCTTCTCTCCACGTGTTGCTGTCGCTTGCCTAGTCCTAGTCATCATAGGCACTGTGGATGATGAAACAACATAAGACTGTGGAGGCATACCTTGTTTGGCCTTCAGAGATACCACAATCATATGTATCGGAGGAGGCGATTGCGAGGACAATCCCTTGTATAATGATCATTGGCTTCAAGACAGTGTTGACACGGAGGTGCACCCTCAAACAGAGAGCATTTGCCTTGTACATGATCATATTCGCCGCAATGATAACACATTAAAGGCCTAGCATATCTGGGTCTATTTTGATGATTCTCCTCTTTGTTATGTATATTTCATGTACTAGCATAAAAATGTGTCAGGAACTTGATTTTTACCTCTTTGCTAGGTTCCCTTGAGGTAATAACAGTTGCATGCCTCATGGCCACTTTTACCACAAAATTGACAACTTACTCTGTTGGGGCAGTCCATGTGAGAATGACTATTGTTAATGCATGTGGTAAACCAGACTTGCCTTTGGATGTCCTAAGAGATCCATAACTCCTCCACTTCTTGGTGAAGTTGGGCCACTAAATCCTCGTTCTGGGGCATGGGTGGTGAGACAATCTTTTCTTCATTTTGACTTCAATGCATCTTTAGCCCTTCTAATTCCCTTCTAAGTTACTTGATTGGGTCAAGATTCACAACATAATGTTCTTGAGTCCCTCCTTCAAAGTGCATCCTAGCCTCCTCTATGCGAGAAGGAGCTACTATAAAGTCATTCAAAGTGGCATTGAGCCCGAGAGATTCCCAAAGCTTTTGCTGAGATGACCTAGGAAGAGCCTTTTTTGTCCATTTTTTGACCAAGAAATCACTTGGTGCATGCAGTAATCAGGAGATAAGCACTTTAGTACGAGTATGTAGTTCATAAAATGATTCACGTGGGTGTAATGTGATATTCTCAAGTTCATCTAGGGCATGCTCTAAGGAGTCACTTGGTCAGAATGTCTGAGAGAATAAGGTCTTCAATGCTTCCCAGGTGGTGAAATGCTCATCCGCATACTGGCTATACCATTTGTCCACAAGACCTCCTAACGTTGAAAGGAATAGCACCAACATCATTTCCTCTTGGTTTTGAAGCCCATGACTATGGCATAAGCAGATAAATCTCCTCACATGGTTGTCTGCATCCTCATATTCTAATCCCTTAAAGGTAGGGAATTTAATGTTCGATCTTGCGAGTAAGTTGGACAGGTCCTCCATTGATGCTTGTACTTGTTTTGAAGTATCTGAAGAGAAGTCTAATGTCCTTCTATGCTTCTCCTCTGAGAGTGGGGTTGAAGCCAAGTTGGTAGAAAAATTGAAGGAGGGTAGAGGGGATCTATGTTGACTACTCAAAGGTAAAGATTGATGGATTTAATCCCTCAGATTTGCACACTAGAAGTGAAATGAACCCAATACCTAGGTCCCTTCATACACCTTTTCTGCTACCCTGCAATCAAAATTTGCTTCACCTACCTTACACTAGTCCAAATCACTTGAGATTTTAGCCAAACTTATTGTGTTTTATAGGCCTTCCAAGAAGCTATAGAACACCTCAAATGAGTCTATTTACGTTCATCAACAACCCTGTATAAGACAAACTATGTAGAGATGTAGGATATGCAAAAATTAGGTTTACAAAGATACACCAATTTCTCTGCACATAAAACTAATTTCAAGATTACGTCTTAGGGAATGTAAGATACCTATATAAGCTACTGAATGCACTTTAAATCTCTTGAATTGGATATGTCACAAAGAGTTACAAATCTTACAAGTAGACTATGTCTTTACCTACAAGAGATTAGAGGGGGTGTGGGCTTGATAGCTCCTCCTTACTCCTCCTCTGTGCATATAATGCCCCTCTCTAAGTTTTCCTAGCTTGCACACCTGTGATTTAACTCCTTTAGCCTTGAATGACTCTCTCCTTGAGCCTAATTCAATGACTTCATGCTTGGTCTTCAATGACCTATAAGACTTCCATGACTTCCATGGGGAGGGGACCATCCTTATAAGATCCTCCAAGCCTAAGTCAACCTACCCATGTTCTAGGGTCGTGGTAGCTTGATCCATGCCCAAAATAATCTCCACCATTGCCAATGGTACAAAGCTAGGATCAACAACCATTTGTTTTGTAGCCCTTTATCTTGATTAATCCACACTTAGGATCAAGTCTAGATCCAATGGTCCACAACAAATATACGCTTTCCCAAGTTAAGAAAGCTAATTTTGTTTCTAGCCCTTGATTCATGTTGATCCTCACATAGGACTAATCCCAAATCCAATCGCTTAGAAGTAACCCTCCTAACTATCCATCTATGGTCTACTATAGAACTCAGCTGACCTCAAAGTCAAGAACCTACCAATGTTCAACACTCTCACGTGGCTTCTCCTCATAATGGGGGCCTTACAAAATAGAGTGTTATGGAACAATCGTGGTATTACATAAGGGTGAGGCATTGAGCATATTCAACACCTCCCCTCAATTTCCACCTAGAGCTTGCATAATTCACACTTTCAACATTTCCCCTCAAGCTTAAGGTGTAGTGTCCATATCAAATAAGCTCATAGCTTTTGAAAACTTTGTTAACTTGATCACATCCAAGCTTTTGGTGAAGATATCTGCAACTTGGTCCTTTGTACCTAAATTTAAGATTTTGAACTCTCTTCCAAGCTTCTCTTTGATGGTCCTTATGCATGCATCATCATCTACTATTACAAGAAGATCATCTACATATAGGCATATCAAACATATCTTGTCGTTTGTGTTCTTCATATACAAGGATGGATCTACATCACTTGGAGAGAAACCACATCTCTTCAAGAAGTCCACTAGCCTCTGATTCCAAGCCATTGGGGTTTGCTTAAGGCCATACAAGGCCTTCTTCAACCTGCAAACATAGTTAGGATGTTGTGGATCTACATACCCTCGAGGTTGTTCCATGAACACCTCTTCTTGTAACTCACCATTCAAGAAAGCATTCTTTATGTCCATCTAGTAGATAGGCCACCTCGTTGCTTCACATAGGGCTATGAGAGCTCTAATTTGTAGCCTTGTTTTCCACATAGCTAAAATCCTCCTCATAGTCTAGCCCTTGTGTTTGTGTGAGGCCTTTGGCTACTAGTCTAGCCTTGTACCTTGCCAAGTTGCCATCTGCATTCCTCTTGGTCTTGTACACCCACCTGTTTTGGACTATCTTCATGCCTTCCTTCTTGGGTACTAATTCCCAAGTGTTTTCTCCTTAAGAGCTTTGAACTTATCATACATAGCCTTCGTCCACTCTGGTTTGGTCTTTGCCTCCTCATAAGAATCTCGCTCTTGATCTGCAACGACATTGATCATGTATGCATAGTGCTTTGCCATGTATACCTTTGTGTGGGTGCCTTCTTCCTTGTAGACGTCCTCTCTTGAGCTTTGGGATATTGCTTCTTGAGTTTATTGAGCTTTACATTAGGAGTAATGACCTCCTCAAGCTCTTGCTCTTCTAACTCCTCTTGAGCTTCCCTAGTGCCATAGTCTATCTCCTGCAATGTTCTATACTTTGAAGTAGGGGATGGTGTTTCATAATCATAAGTGTAAGAGTGATCATATTGTAGAGAGTACATGCATGGAAGAAAAATGAAAAGAAGTGTACTCACAAAAGAAAGAGTGTGAGAGACTCAAAGTGAGTAGACCAAGGAATGGGTAAACTCACATGGATTAGAAATGAGCTTGCCAAGAGCATGGAGTAGGCTCCTCAAGCTTCTAATCAAGTACAAATGGGGGGAGAGGCCCTCGTTATATAGATTTGGGAGGGGCTCTCCAAAGTACATCTCATGTGGGGTAATTCCCCTCAAGCAAAATGAATACAATGGTAGAAGCAAATGGCAAGGTACCCAAATACAAAGGATATAATATAAAATGGAAATGGAATAGAAATAGAGTGGCTCCAAGATACAAAAGGGAGATGCACTCTCATATTCTCCACATCCCCTCTGCAGCTCCATTTTGTACAATATGAGAGAAAGTTCCATGAAGAATATAGTAGTAGTTATACAAGCACAAAATAAGGAGTCTCCATCTAGAAATCCATAGCCTCCAAGTGGTATTGACCATGCGGGATCACCAGGTACTCCATAAGATGTCCACTAGATGGATCAAGCAGATGCTCCGTAGGTATGCCACAAACGAGGTACGAGAATGGAACAAGATCTCATTGGATGACATCACCTCCATGCGAGATAGGTAGGATGACTCCATGTG
>CM035408.1:24703193-24845693 GCA_020310875.1 Ceratopteris richardii | reverse complement strand
ACACACACACAAACATACACACATAGACACATACACACATAATGATGCATACACACAGATACATATGCATACACACACATATGCATACATACATGCATACACATACACACATAGACACATACACATACATAGATACATACATACACATAAACACATACTAAAACACATACACACTCATAGACACACACACATACACATAGACACACACAGATACACACACACATACACACACACACATAGACACATACACACATAGTGATGCATACACACATACACATGCATACATACATGCATACACATACACACATAGATACATACACACACATAGATACATACAGACACATAAACACATACACACTCATAGACACACACACATACACATAGACACACACACAGAAACACACATAGACACATACACACATAAGAATGCATACACACACATACACATGCATACACACATACAAGCACATATACACACACATACACACATATATGCATACATACACACATATATGCATACACACACATAGAGAGACATACTCACACATACACATACATGCATATATATACATACATAATGCATATGCATACATACATACATACATACATGCATACATACACACACACATATACACACACATACACACACACACACATACACACACATACACACATAGACACATACATTTTGTTTTATATGTTAGGTATTATGGATCCCAGTAGAGAGAGAAAGGCGAAACTCACTCTCATAAAAAGTCTTATGAGAGCAAGAGTTCCGTCAGATACTCTAGGGGCCATAATGCGGGACTACGCAGAGATGTCTGATGAGGAGCTGGATTATACGATCCAGATGCTTACGCGATCAGACGAGGGCTCTTCTGCGGATCCACATGCAGGAAGAGAGCTATCTGCTCATAGGTATGTTTTTTTTCATAAATTTTTTTAATGATATTATAGCACATATTTTTATTTATTTCTATCTATCTATTTTCAGGACACCTATACCACCTCCAGCACGTGATAGCAGAGCAGAGGCGTTGCCTATGAGGACATGCATAGGCACGTTAGGACTAGAGTGTGACATAGAGCCAGAGGGGAATATTGTATACATAGGAAATGGATTGGAGTTCAAGAGGAGAATGCGTGCACTATGCGACTCTTACCTGCGCTTTATCCACTTACCGTGGAAGTAAGTAAAAGTTTTACATATAAATTGAAATATATATCTTATGTTTTATTTATATTATGTTTTTTATTTTTTTAGTGAGCATGATGAGAGGGATAAAAAGTACGTGCTCAGTTCACTTGAGACGGAGTTTGGGAGAGGGTGGTCTCTTAAATGGTGTTTAAAAGAGATGCGGACACTTATGGCGCATCGTCGTGACAATGCACGGTATGTATGTATATGAGAGAGAGAGAGAGAGAGAGAGAGAGAGAGAGAGAGAGAGAGAGAGAGAGAGAGAGAGAGAGAGAGAGAGAGAGAGAGAGAGAGAGAGAGAGAGAGAGAGAGAGAGAGAGAGAGAGAGAGAGAGAGAGAGAGAGAGAGAGAGAGAGAGAGAGAGAGAGAGAGAGAGAGAGAGAGAGAGAGAGAGAGAGAGAGAGAGAGAGAGAGAGAGAGAGAGAGAGAGAGAGAGAGAGAGAGAGAGAGCACTAATCTCGATATTACGGTTTTGAAATCCCTAATTTAAAAACTCTAATTCAACCTTTTAGCCATATGTTTGAAGTATATGTACACCTCCGACGTCCTACTAGAGAGATGTCTCTCCTCCCAACCTTATGCCTCTATATATAGCTACTCGAATCAACGAGGATCATGATTCATAATATATGTAAAGATATATACACATCATGTAGATAGGATACATAAATATAAAATGGAGTAGATATATTATGCTTCACACATACATGCCTAAATGCACACATAAATATATATATACATACTAACATATTTACATGTACATATTTACACATACATGTACATGCCTACATGCACACATAAACATATATACACATGCATACATATTTACATGTACATATTTACACATAGACACATATACATATATACATGTACACAATTATAAACACTTGCATATATTACGTACATGAATACATGTATACATATATCACACACATGCAAACACATACATATACATGAAATACATATATATGCATACTAATATATGTATACATATAATACACATGAATACACACACATATGCATACATACATGATAAAAATTTACTCCTCGAAGATAAAGCTATATATAAAATAATTAGGCATACCCCCGAGCTTCATGTTCTAACTTAGAAGAACATGATTTCATCTCTCTAGTAGGATTCATCGTTATTCAAGTTAATAAAAAAAACCTATTATCTGATATCCATTCAGAAGCTTCAAGTTACTATCTAATCTGCTCATATGTTTTCATTATTGCCATCATTTTGGTAAGACATCAATATAGTCTCATCTTCATTATCCTTATTGATTTCATTTATTTCTTCTATTGTTAAATCTATGTTCTCATGAATCACATCATCTATTGGTGGATTAATATCTATTTCTGGTAATTCCTCTTCCTCATCAGTAGAATCAGCATGTAGAGAATTATCCTCTTCATCAAAAAGATTAGTATCATTATCACGTATAATGAGTCTAATTTCTATTCCAGATGTTGATGTATCAGTATCTGATGCTGAATCATCAAGAGGACTTTCTTCAATCTCTCGAACAATAAACTGTTCAAACAATGACCTACCTCTAGGTTGCACATGAATGACTTGCCACCAAGGATGAGCATCTGGGTTTTTATAAAAAAATGCTTGTTCAATATGCCTAGGAAGAATATATGGTTCTTTAGTAGATCGCATTACCTTGGAAGAATCAATTGCCCAAAACCCAGATAATTCCTTTCTTATTGTAGAATTACTACCTTTATACTCCGCTCGATACCAGTCAACCTTCAAAATGACTTATCAAAATATATAACAACAAAAACGTCCCATTATTAGGTGCTTAAAAAAATAACTAACTCTAAAAAATATATATAAACTTTTTTCTACCTGTTTGAATGTACGAAATGAAATTTCGTAGATACCAACAATAGTTCCTACGTAACCAAGTTCGCTATCTATAAGGTTCGTGTCTTTTGAGCTAGCACGTGATAGTTGCTTGAAACAAGCAACAATACTAGAATCCTCTGTTTTACGTAAAGAATCAATGGCTTTGATTCTAATATGCTATCCAAAAGCCCACATATTAGTGAACATTCGAGCCTGCAAAATAAATTCAATTAGTAAATAGAAACTAACATACATATATGAAAAAAATAAAATATATATTTTAATAAAATTACCTTTTGTTCACAACCTATCATTAACTCTCTTTGCTCATCTGAGATTTCTTCATTATTTGCGTTGGCGCGTTGCAAACGACTATATAGCCAATCCGTGAAAGAAGGTATATCTGTAATCTCATTATTATCGAGATTACGTCTAGATCTTTTGTTTTTTCGCCTTTTACTTTGGAGACTTTGAAGTTCCTCGTACTCGTTAACGAATGCTTGCATGCATTCGCTATTATATGCTACAAAAGTAGAAACATCATTTTTTTCTTGAAATGTAAATAAGAATGGAACCCCCTTACCTGATAATACCTCATCTGTTATTTTTGAAGAAGACTCGTTGGTCCATGCACGTGGAGCTTCTTCATGAACTCTTTCAAGGTACTCACTAACGTAATACATGCACTCTTCAAGCATCCAACCCTTTGCCATGGATCCTTCTGGTTTTGCTCTTTGTCGCACATAACCTTTTAGTATTCCCATAAATCGCTCGACCCAAAACATCCATCGAGTGTTGACAACACCGGCAATCTCTATCTCATCTACAAGATGGACTAGTAAATGAACTTGAATATCAAAAAGTGAAGTAGGAAGTTCTTTTTCCATCAAACATAGTAGCTCTTTGCATTCACGTTTTTTTTGTGGGATCGAATTTTTATCGATCTCTTTGGATGTAATCCACCTATACAAATCATAAAAACAATTGTAAAGAAGTTAATTAAAAAATAAAAGATATCCAATATTCATACATATTAAATATAAAAGTATCATAATTACCTTATAAGTGATCCAAGACGATAGATCACATCTCGTACTCCTTTCGTTGTACATCCATCGATAACCAAAGGTAAAATATGTTTCAAAAAGTTATGCCAGTCATGGGTCTTTAATCCAGATAAGCTCTTATCATCCATAGTAAACATGTTTTGAAACGATGCTCCATATCCTGTCGGAGTCTTGATCAATTGAATTCTATTGTTGATAGTCTGTATCTCTTTTGTTGTAAGTACCCAAGGAGCAGATGCATAAGTCGTTTCTTGTCGATGTCTATCAAAAACTGGCCATAACTTTGGTTTGGATTTTTGATCTTTCAAATCATTCCTTGATGTTGTGGTATCTTTTAGTCCAAGAAGATGCTGCCATAGTGAATAACCAATATTTTTGAATATATGCATAGGATCAAGAAGATGACATACTTTTAACTCTTTCCAATACTCCAAAGAATACCATATTGATATGTTCTCTGCGAGTGCCAATTTCCCTTTACCTCTGTTCACATACTCATTATCTGAATCATCACTGAAGATTTCTGCTTCTGGATCTATCAGAGGTCCATTTGTCCATTTTTTATACCAATCCATAGGCGTCATAGGTCTTGGATACTGGCCTGTTTCAAGCTTTCCATTAAAATGTATCGCTTCTCTTTTAGATCTTAATGGATGATCATCAGGCAAGAATCGTCGATGTCGAAGATAAATATTTTTGTTGAGATTCTTACTATAGATTGATCTCAACCAATCACCACAATATGGACAAGCTTTATAACCCTTAGTAGATATTCCTGCATCATGGAAAAGGATAAAAATATAATTAGATTAAATCATATTTATTTACATGCATATTGAATAAAAAAATTACATCAATACCTGAACAAACGCCATATCCAGGAAAATCGTGAATAGTCCAAGCCACAATACCACGAATCGTAATATGTCTTTCATTGATGCTTTTCAATATATCAATGACATTAATACCTCTCCATAACTCTTGAAGATCGTCAATGAGAGGAGCAAGATATACATTCATATCTTTAACTTGTCTTTTGCCTGGGATTAAAAGTGAAAGCATTAAATGTTCCTTTTTAATGCTAAGATATGGCGGAAGATTGTAGTTTATGACTACCACTGGCCATGTTGACCATTTACTGGATTTCATGGAGAATGGATTAACCCCATCTAATGCAACTCCTAACTTTAGATTCTGTGGATTTTGTGCAAATTCAGGCCATGTAGAATCAATATGCTGAAAAGCAACACTATCATGAGGAATTCTGATTATTCCATCAGTACTTTTGTGATCATGTCCCCAAGTCAAAAGCTTTGATAATTCGGGGCTTTGAAACATATGTCTAATCCGTGGAGCCAATGGAAAATGTCTCAATACCTTATTCGGGATTTTACCTTCTTCACCCTTATATCGAGGAGATTGACATTTGGGACATGTCAAAGAGTCTGCATATTCACCTCTATATAAAATACAATCGTTAGGACATGCATGTATACATTGATAATCTATACCAAGATTGTTGATTATCTTCTTCATTTCATCATGTGAGGTAGGAAGAATATTTTGACTTGGTAAAAACTTTTCAGATAATAACCTGTAAGTTTATAAAAAAAAGATATATTAAAAAAGGTAAATAAATATACATACATATATACATGTAGGTTTTTATTCTTACTTTAGATAAGGTAAGAACAAGAACTTGAATTGAATAGATACTTTTTGTCCGCGCATCTTTTAAAACTATTAATGCATCTTTCAAAATATTTACGCAAAACAATCGTATCCTGTCAATTCACACATATGTTCATATAATGGTGACCTGGATGAATCGCATGCACAGAGGTTATAATCAGATTGCTGTCTCTTGAGTAACCTCTATGCATGCGACTCATCCAGGTCACCATTGCGAATATTTGGAAAGATGCATTAATAGTTTTAAAAGATGCGCGGACAAAAAGTTTCCATTCAATTCAAGTTCTTGTTCTTATAACCTTATCTAAATTAAGAATAAAAACCTACATGTATTTATATATGTATATATATTTATGCATATATATATATATATAAATAGATAGAAAATTGAAATTTATACCTTAATAGTGTCGAAACAGATACATTACTCCATCCAAAATGATTTTGAAGGTTGATAATAAGTAAGCTCGCATTTAGTCGTGTCAAATGACTTCCTTCATATACATGCTTTAGACATTCCTCTCGAAGATATTTCTCATTTTTAGAAATATCCATGCTCTCACTGTCATTTTGATACCAATCCTCAATAAAATCTGCCATGCCATCATCTTCATCATTGTCACACAAATCTTGTACTTTATCATCTTTTGAATATAGATCTTTCAACTTTGCATATTGCACATGCTTAGTTTTGTGTAGCCTCCTCATGGAAGCTTCTGATAAATGAGGTATTATTGGTAATTGTGAATGTTGTGGACGAATATCATCAACATCATACGTTGGAATCTACACATATAAATAAAACTCATTAGTATTTCATAAATGAATAAAAATTAAACTTCAAATATAAAATTAAGTATATAACTTATTAAATATGGATAGAAAATTTTTATTCTCTCTAGCTAAAAGGTGCTCTTGGAGGTCTACGCCATCCATAATTCACTAATAGTTCATCACCAGCATGTAATGTAGTAATAGCATTGACAACTATGTATCGTGATACATCTCTACTCATGTATGGTGATTCATGACTATTTTCACGCTCCTCAAATGTGCAATTAGTCCTTGAACTATTATGTAACCCTCGACTACTATTTATTAAACCTGCTATATTTCCATGTGTGTAAGGTCTTCCATCAATATATAATCTTTCATTTTCTACATGTAAAATCCTTCTACTAGTAAGAGATGCTGCGTTCAAGCATATTCCATAAGTACTCATGCTTTGAACATGACGTGAAAGTCGATGCCAATCTCCCCATCCATATATAGGACCACAAAATGACATAAGAGTGACTTCAGAGTTCGGAGGCACATACAAATCCTCTACAATAAAGAGACCACGACCAGCATTAGTAATAGTGAATGGAGCAATCATATAGCGATTACCCCAAAAGTTGAAAACCTCTCCATCTAAAGGAAGTGGTCCTCTATTCCATCCTCCATATCTTCTTCTATCATATGTTTGTACTAAAGAACGATCACGAGCTGGCAATGGATAATCTCCAGCCGTTTCATTCTCTAAACCAGGAGGTAGAGGATTTCTAGAAACCTCTGCTTGTAATTGATGAACAACAAGTCCATGACGTGTACGAGGTATATTAACATTATGAGAAAAATCATCATCATCATCATCGAGCAAGTATTCCTGTATATCAATAATAATTTGATTTTATACATGGTTTTTAAATAAAAAAATGACATTAATATATATAGAAAATACATACCCAAGCATTATCACGTTGACTAGGTGATGGTGCATGCTCAAAAGTACCATACTCTGCCTCATGTTGAATACATTCCAATCATGGACTTCGATACGTGCCATAACAAGAGTTACACCAACATATAATATGCTCTTGATAGTAAAATTCATCATAATTCCTATCGGAGGACACATGTGAAGTCGTTGCATGGGTAGGAGGTGGTGGAGTACCCTCTGATTGATCAGAATCTGCACATCATAAGAAACATAAAAAAAATATATAAGTTATGTATCCATCAAATATAGTTAAAATTAAATATTTCATAAACTTACAGTATAAAGTCGTTGCACGATGAGGAGACGGTGGTGGAGTTCCATCTGATTGATCAGAATCTACAAATAATGGTATTTGATATTAATAATTTGATTATCTACATAAATAAAAAATTCACATATACATATTTACACATACACACATATTCACATATACACATTTATACATACACACATATTCACATATACACAACACATATTATTGTGGGATAAATGCATGTATTTTGTATGAATGAGTGTATATGCATGCATGTGTGTGTACGTATATATGTGGATATGTATATGTGTGTTTATGTTATATGTATGTATATGTGTATATATATACATATATGCATGCGTATATGTTTGCATGTATATGTGTATGTGGGTATGTGTATGTGTATGTGTATGTGTATATGTGTGTATATATGTGTATGTATTCTGACTTTTTTTTCTGTTTGAGATTAAATTAACAGGAGATATTGTATGGTCGAAAAAAATAAGAGGCGAGCTAACATACCACCTGAGTCGTGGCAGTTTTTTCGTAGACAGCTACGTCTTCAGGAGTCATTTCCTCAGCAGAAGGTACACAAATTAATAGTTTATATTTATAATTTTTAGATATTGTAGTAATTTTTTAATTTAATTTATGTATTTTTTTCCTTGAATAAACAGGCTGCTGCAAAGAAGAGAGTGGAGTCGGGCCACACATCGCACTTAGGCCAAATGGGCCATAATGGTTTTGTAGCTACGTTTGTAAGTATATGTGTTATTGTGAGTATATTTTTTATTTTAGTTAAAATGCAAGCAACTAATGTTTTTTGTTTGTTTCATTGCAGCGAAAGGATTATGGCCGATATCCTACGAAACACGAGATCGAGTATGCTACACATTTTGGATATCGGCGTTTGAGCGAGTATATACAAGATCACCCTGTTGCCTTTGTGAGTATTTTAAAATTTTATATAATTATTTTGTTGTTGTGAATGTTTTAATTATTTTATTGATTTATGTTTGTTATATGTAATACAGGAGTATTATGGGGAGACAAATATGGATGAGGTGGAGAGACAGACACAGGAGGGACGATCTCGATCGTCACAGGGTGATCATGAGGATGAGGATGAGGAAGATCAGGATGATCATGATATTGCTGATGATGATGATGATCATGATGATAATGATTAGGATTTTAGTTGATTATGACATTGGATTATATGTATTTACATTGATATATATATATATATTTTTTTTTCTATATATTTTTCATTTCAGTCATGTTTTGAATTGTGTGTATGGTATTAAGTAATGAAGAGTTTTGTTCTATTGATTGTTATTATTGTTTATATTAAGCATGTGTTTTAATAATTTAATTATATAATTCATTCATATGTGTGTACCTAAGTGTATATGTATGTGTGTGTATATGTATGTATGTGCATGTGTATGTGTGTGTATATGTATGTATGTGCATGTGCATGTATAAGTGTATATGTGTGTATGAGTATGTGCATGTGCATGTGTATGTGTGTATATGTATATGCATGTATATGTATAACTCTATGTGTATGTGTGTGTATTTGCATGTATATGTGTATATGTGCATGTGTATGTGTGCGTATATGTATGTATATGCATGTGCATGTATAAGTGTATATGTATGTATCAATATGTGCATGTTCTTGTGTATGTGTGTGTATATGTATAACTCTATGTGTATGTGTGTGTATGTGCATGTATATGTGTATATGTAGGTATATGCATGTGTGTGTGCTTCTTCATCATGTATAAGTGTATGAGTGCATATCAATAAGTGTGAGTATGGTATGTAATGAAAATAACACAATTCAAATGATCTACAAATAATAGAAATTGTACTTACAATTGTGATCCATAGTTTTTGCTTGGTTAGCTTCTTGAATAACCTGCAATAACGAGAGAGAAAAGAGAGAGAGAGAGAGAGAGAGAGAGAGAGAGAGAGAGAGAGAGAGAGAGAGAGAGAGAGAGAGAGAGAGAGATCTAGAGAGAGAGAGAGAGATCTAGAGAGAGAGAGAGAGATCTAGAGAGAGAGAGAGTGAGATCTAGAGAGAGAGAGAGAAAATTCAAAGAGAGAAAGATGTAGAAAGAGAGAAACAAAGACAGAGGGAGACAATAACAGAGAGCTTAAGCAAAACAACAATTCTGCATATACTTGCTTCAGCTCGTAAGCGCAGCGCAATTGCGAACGTTGGAGAGCTCTTCGATCGGATGCGTGAAAATGCCGATTGTAGAGCCTCCAACGTTTTAATTTTTGTCCGTCAACAGATCGTCGCATAAGCGATGCAACGCGTCGTCGTATAAGTGACATTTGCTTAGCGTCGCTCATACGACGGTCTGCACCGTCGCTTATACGACGGAGTAAACCGTCGCTTATGCGACGCAAAAATATGCGTCGCTTAAGCGACGCATTTGAAAAGCGTCGTTTAAGCGACGCTAAACGGAAGCGTCGCAAATACCGTCGTTTTTTGCGACGTATATTCGACGGTCCGCGCTCGACGGTAATTCCGACGCGAGTTGCAATTTTATAGCGACGAAATTCTGTCGCGTTAACCGTCGCTACACGCCCGTATTCCTTGTAGTGTTGGGCTATCACTTTTGTGATAGTGTCTTGTGGACGTATAGTGAGATTGTGAAACTCGGCCTCTAGAGTATAAATCTTAGAAGGTGTTTTATCCTCATAGAGATTTGCTAGAGTATCCCAAGCTTCTTTTGAAGTCTTACATGTAGTGTTGTTACCCTTTGTCAATTCATCACATGCAAGAAGAACTTGGCCTAGTGATGGCTTTTCCTTTACATTCCATATATTCCAAGCTCCAAGATCACTATCCTTATCAGGCTCTCGTTTTGTTCCTTTGACTACCTTGTACAACAAGTTTGTATAGAGATAGGCCCTTATAGTATCCTTCCATAGGTTGTAATTTGTTCCATTTAATCTTTCATCTTTTGGAATGAATATGGGCATAAATGAAGGTAAATATAATTGACTTGAGGATGTGGTGTTTGAAATAG
The DNA here is from genome assembly GCA_020310875.1 of Ceratopteris richardii. Lineage (NCBI taxonomy): Eukaryota > Viridiplantae > Streptophyta > Polypodiopsida > Polypodiales > Pteridaceae > Ceratopteris > Ceratopteris richardii. The sequence goes on along the minus strand of CM035408.1, from coordinate 24,834,810 downwards.
TTGACATGGCCATTGTCGAAACAAAGTTACCATAGTTGCAAAAATTTGTGAAAAAATGGAGATGGGGTAGGGGATGAGGGGCTTAGATTAGCCCGACACTTGATGCAAGAAAGACCTCTTGGAGAGAGGGGGTTTAGAGCAACCCTTTGCTTGGCACAAAATTTGAGATGGTGCGACACAAAGAGAGGGCTTAAAGTAGCCCGTTGTACACCAAATAACCTTAGAGGAGGCTTGAGACTCAAAAAAGCTTGTGGGTGGGCTTAGATTAGCCTCCAACTCAAAAATGCACACCCACGATCCTTCTTCTTATATTCTTGATGGTACAAAAGTGTGCACTTAGTGCCAAATGTTGTGCAAAAGAGGAGCAAAATTAGGGCTGAACCCTAGAAGAATAATCCCGTAGTGAGATTATTTAAGGGTCTTACAAGTGTAACGGTAAGTACCCTTTACAAAATAAAACTTTGACAATGGTACAATGTAATTTTTAGCAAATGAAAAGTATGGAAAATACAAGAATAAAGTCATGTGAGGAAGTAATTCCATTGATCCTCCACTAATACAAGAATAAAGTCCTGTCCACGTCCTGTAGGACAGTTGGTTGAGCTTTGGCCTCTTGAGGCGGAGGTCCAGGGTTCAAGTCCCAGGCTGGACATGTTATGGCTTAGGCCAATTAAACCCAGTTGTAACCATGTCTCCTTCAGTTGTAACCTTGGTTAGACATGTTATGGCTTAGGCCAATTAAACCCAGTTGTAACCATGTCTCCTTCAATTGTAACCTTGTCTAACTCCTGCTTTGTGGGATACGGGGGGTCCCGCGAGTGCTATGCCCATTCACTTGTACAGTTGCAATTTCAAAGTTAAAGTCCGGGGGAGTAGGCTTTGGCTGAACCTCCATTAAAAAAAAAAAGAATAAAATCTTGTGAGGAAGTAATTCGATTGATCCTCCACTAAAGACTTTTCAAAATTATGGAGTTGTGGATTCAAAATGTGGCATGTATGGGGTTGTTCTTTGCAAAAATATAATCAAAAAATGAATTTTGGACCTGCAAGCTCTAAGATATTTCTCGTGGATTCATCCGAGAATAGTCACGAATAAGCGCTTCATAAGATACATGAATTTGGTCTCGTTTTATCATGAGCAAATCGTTGACAAATCATTATTGTGGATGTGAGATTATGGATGATGCCTACATCCAAGCAAATCCACATGCCAGGTTTGATGTCAGTGGGTTGCGGAATGCAATCTTACTTTGACATAACAGATGATGTAAACACGAATAGGATTAGATAACGTATCTCGAGGGGACTACAGAGAAAATCTGTCTCTCTGCCTGACAAAGATGGAGTGATGCAGCAACCAATGTGGTCGTTTCGATGCGATAACTGCCAGATTCAGGCCATGAATATCGCCAACCTAAATTGCTGTTGTTGCGTCAGAGGCAAACTAACTCGAGAATCGGAGGTGCAAAACGTCTCCTTCCACGGAGCTGGCAGAACGTCTCCTTCCACGGGGTTGGCGATCGTCAGTTTGCTGTGCACAAGAGACTGGCAAAGCTTTTGCTAGTGTGAGATGGAGAGCTATTCCTCCTCAGAAGATGTTGTGCGGTGACACTTGATGCGGACTATGCTTTGGTCTCGAGCAGGGCATTGCGCACACAGCTCTATGCCAAAACAATGATGCAAATGTAACAGAAGAAGATCGTTCTATCATCTGCATCTCTCTAGAACACCATCATAGAGCTTTTGGATTAAGTCCGCCCTTTCTCTATCGCTGTGGAAAGAAACTCATGTTCTCTCTCTTCCTGGAGTGATTATGACTAGTGCAAGAGATGATAGTTTCTGAGGGATACCACTCCGCAAAAAAACATTAGTTGGAACAGCTTCTACTCATGCTGAATTATCCTACTTCTTCCCTTTTATCTCTGCAACCGAGAGCTGCGCTCACTTGTTTCTTCCAGCAAGTGTTAACAGAGAAGCATGCTCTGTGTGTGTGTGTGTGTGTTAGAGAGATGGCGCTTGTAGTTTCGCAGCAACCGAGCTTCCCTTGAAGACGACAATATCAGGTGTGTTACGAAATGCTGTCGGGATCACTAGAGTAGTCTCTGTTCACTCTTTGTGTGTGAAAGGGAGATGAGCACCTATGCGATGGTGAGGTTATGCTTTAGTGGCTGTCAAAGTTCTCAATGAAATGCTGATGTGCAGGTACTTCTCAGGGAGAAACAAACATATCTGTAGCTGGCGTGCGTTCAGAGGAGATGTGTGTAATTGTCTGATTGTAGATAGTTCGGGCAGTCACCAAGCTTGCGCTCAATCGGAGGTGTATGGTGGCTGAAGCCGCATACTCAAATGGATAACGTCAACCAAGCTACTGGTGTTGCCCAAAGCCGTAGAGCCACGCTTTAAGCATCATAAAATATAGTGTATTCAATCATCAAAACTCTGAGAGTTGCACGAATGCCACCACACCTCACTTTCTCGCTCTCTCTTGAGCTTCACACAGAGTTTAACAGCGTTGCACCACAAATACCACATGGATTCTTATGTAGCCTTCTGTTACAATGCCTTCTTATGCCAGATCGATAGACATGTAGCAGATTATAATGAAGTATTTACATGCATAGCCACCATAAAGACATATTCAATAACACATAGGAAGGAGATTATAGCACTTGAGAGGGACCTCATGAGTTGAAACCGCACATCTTGTTCCCCCAAGGTGAACACATGAAAGTGAGCAGACTGAAAGCAAGTAGTGCTGATAGACTAGATATGGAACACACTATAAAACGATGACATGCACTACTAGTGTATCATCTAAGAGAGACTGAATAGTCAAAAGTGTTTATAAACACTTGAAATATGATGATATTGAATATTAACTCCACTTCATGAACACAAAAATGAAGTAAACTAGCAAATGTTGCCACAAAAGAGGGTGGGTGGGAGGGTGGGAAAGAGTGGTAGAAGGATAAGGCTAGGTGCACCAACACTCAAGCACCACCACCACCAAAATGACCACCAAATGCACCACCAAGCCCTGCACCTAGTGCTATGATACCATGTAGAGAGTACTCTCATGGAAATAAAATGAAAAGAAGAGTACTCACAAAAGAGAGAGTGTGAGAGACTCAAAGTGAGTAGAACAAGAAATGGGTAAACTTACATGGATTAGAAATGAGCTTGCCAAGAGCATGGAGTAGGCTCCTCAAGCTTCTAATCAAGTACAGATGGGTGGAGAATCCCTCCTTATATAGGTTTGGGAGGGGCTCTCCAAAGTACATCTCATGTGGGATAATTCCCCTCAAAGGAGAATGAATGCAATGGTAAAAGCAAATGGCAAGGTACCCAAATACAAAGGATATAATATGAAATGGAAATCAAATAAACAGAATAGAAATAGAGTGACTCCAAGTCTATACAAAAGGGAGTTTCACTCTCATATTCTCAACGCATATGAGTGTACGTTAGATGTAGAATCCTCTGGTCCACTGATTGTGATTGACTCTTGAGGTTGAATCTGTACTTCGAAGTCTGCATACTCCTCTTGATCCTCTTCATCCAACTTTGTCTTGCCCTTGTCTCAATACCATGACCTTGACTCATCAAACACAACATCTCCTGACACATATAGCTTCCTTGAGAGAGGGTTGTAGCACTTGTAGCCTTTTTGCTCATTTGAGTAGCCAATGAACACACTTTTCTCACTCTTGGGCTCTAACTTTGTTCTCACTTCACTAGGAACAAGAACAAAGCATACACATCCAAATACCTTGAGGTGCTCCATGAATGGTTTCTTGCCATAATAGACTTCATGTGGAGTCAAATTGTGCAAACCACATATTTGAACCTTGTTTATTAACTAACAAGCTGTATTCACAGCCTAAATCCAATAAGAGAATGGTAACATACCTTCATTTATGACATATCTAGCTATCTCAACAAAATGCCTATTCTTCCTCTTTGCAACACCATTTTGTTGAGGGGTGTACCTACATGTAAATTGAATCTTTATGCCATTTTCCTACAAATACTTTGTGAATTCCTTGGAGAAATACTCTCCCCCTCCATTTGACCTCAGTATCTTGATGTGTGCATCACATTCTTTGTCAACAAGGGACCTAAACTTTTGAAAGCATGAAAACACTTTTGATTTTTCCTTGATAACATATAGCCATAGCTTTCTTGAGTGGTCATCAATGAAATTGACAAAGTACCTAGATCCTCCGAATGAAGCCTCTCGGCTAGGGCCCCATGCATCTGAGTGTATAAGCTCCAAGAGCTTAGAGGATCTGTACTCACTCCATGGAAATGGCTTCCTTACTTGCTTACCTAGCTGACAAGCATCACAAAACTTATGTAGATCTTAGCCTTCAAGATATGCTAGTCCCTACACTAAACCTGTGTTTCCACTACAACATATGAGGGGCATACCGACGCCGTTTATACCGATGGTCACTCGCGGTGCCGGTATAAACGTCGAAAAACCTAACTTAAAGATACCGACGGTCAAGCGACCATCGGTATGACCGTTTTAAACAGATCGTTGGTGTGCTCCGCAGCCGTCGGTATAAGCATCGGTATGAGCGTCAATATAAGTGTCGGTAATTCACTCGGAGTTACCGACGCCCATACCAACGTCCATACTGGCACCCACACCGAGGCCAACTTTTAAACATATCGGAAACCCGAGAGCAAAACTTCACTTTTTTACGCGTGTTTGAGTACTATTTGTCTTTTGTCGAACTTGCGCGCGCAAAGCGAATTGCCAATTGCATTGTCTTGTGCACACACACACACACACATAGAGATCTCTCTCTCTACACACATACACTCTCCCTCGGTTTAGATATGAGATCTTGGTAAGTAGTGTGCATACTATTAGCCTTTGTCTTTCTCTATGCTTTAGGTCTTATAATTTCTCTTCTTTTTGATTTTGCAGAAGTTCATTGGCGTCGATTGTTTGGAATATTTCGATGATAGACGACATACATTACGCTTTGACGACAACGATCCAAAAGAGGGACATACTTGTAAGTGATTGTTTTATTGTCTATTGATAGAAAGAGAAAGAGAGAGAGATGAGAGAGAGAGAGGGAGAGAGGGGGAGAGAGGGGGAGAGAGGGGGAGAGAGAGAGAGAGAGAGAGAGAGAGAGAGAGAGAGAGAGAGAGAGAGAGAGAGAGAGAGAGAGAGAGAAAGAGATGAGAGAGAGAGAGAGAGGGAAAGAGAGAGAGAGAGAGAGAGGGAGAAAGATAGAGATAGGAAAATAGAGCATACACACACACACATACACACACACACACATCTACACATTTACACATGCATACATACACATACATACACATATACACACATGCATACCTACACATAGGAAAATAGAGCATACATACACACACACATACACACACACATACACACACATCTACACATTTACAACTGCATACATACACACATACATGTACACACATGCATGCTTACATACACACATATACACACATGCATGCATACACACACATACAAATATACATACATGCATACATACACACACACATGCATACACACATACATACACACACATATATACACATATGCATACATACACATACACACACACATACACACATACATGCACACACATACATACACACATATACACACATGCATGCATACATACACACACATACACATATACACACATGCATGCATACATACACACACACACATACACATATACACACATGCATACATACACATAGCAAAATAGAGCATTCATACACACACACATACACACACACACACATCTACACATTTACACATGCATACATACACACATACATGTACACACATGCATGCTTACATACACACACATATACACACATGCATGCTTACATACACACATATATACACACATGCATGCATACACACACATACATACACATATACACACATGCATGCATACATACACACACATACACATATACACACATGCATGCATACATACACACACATACTCATATACACACATGCATACATACACACACACATATACACACATGCATACATACACACACATATGCATACACACATACATACACACACATATATAGAAAACATTTATATTAAGAAAAAATATAGAAAACAATAAGAAAAAAATCTGAATATATAAATAAACATATATATAAAATAGGATTAGGTATATATATAATTAAATATATAAAAATAGAACTAATTAAGAAAAAATCTAAATATATAAATAAATATATATATATAAAATAGGGTTTTAGGTTTCTAGGATTAGGATTAGGATTTTAGGTTTTTAGGATTAGGATTAGGGTTTTAGGTTTTTAGGATTAGGATTAGGGTTTTAGGGTTTAAGGAAAAAATCTAAATATATAAATAAATATATATATATATAATAGGATAATTATATAGATAAATAAATATAAAAGGTACTAGTGTTTTAAATAATTTAATTAAATATATATAATTAAATATATAAAAATAGGATTAATTAAGAAAAAATCTGAATATGTAAATAAATATATATATAAAATAGGGTTTTAGGTTTTTAGGATTAGGATTAGGGTTTTAGGGTTTAAGGAAAAAATCTGAATAAATAAAAATATAAAATAGGATAATTATATAGATATATAAATATAAATTGTATTAGTGTTTTAAATAATTTAATTAAATATATAAAGATAGGATTAATTAAGAAAGAATCTGAATATATAAATAAATATATATATATAAAATAGGGTTTTAGGTTTTTAGGATTAGGATTAGGGTTCTAGGTTTTTAGGATTAGGATTAGCATTCTAGGTTTTTAGGATTAGGATTAGGGTTTTAGGGTTTAAGGAAAAAATCTGAATGAATAAATAAATATATATATAAAATAGGATAATTATATAGATAAATAAATATAAAAAGTATTAGTGTTTTAGATCATTTAATTAAATATATATAATTAAATATATATAATTAAATATATGAAAATAGGATTAATTAAGAAAAAACCTGAATATATAAATAAATATATATATAAAATAGGGTTCTAGGTTTTTACGTTTTTAGGATTAGGATTAGGGTTTTAGGGTTTAAGGAAAAAATTTGAATAAATATATATATATATATATATATATATATATATATATATATATATATATATATATATATATAGATAAATAAATATATATATATAGATAAATAAATATAAAAAATACTAGTGTTTTAAATAATTTAATTAAATATATATAATTAAATATATGGCCGCTACATCACAGCATTGGATCGCTCCTGGTAGCACTCCTCCCGGCCTCACTCCTTCCGGCCGTACTCCTGCAGGCCTCACTCCCGCCGGTGTCACTCCTGCCGGTGTCACTCCTGCGGGTGATGCTACTCCCGCAGAAGGTATGTCTCCTAGCTTTGTGACTCCACCACGACCATCTTTTTAGCCATCTCCTATTGGGTCTAGTAGTAGACATGTGTATTCGACACCTCAGTGCGATACAAGTTCTGGTCCATCTCGTAGATCGAGGTCACGCTCTGAAGTAGGAGGTTGAAGGAGTTGTTAAACGTTAATCGTTAAACTTCCAATTTCATACTCAAATACCGTCAAGTCATACGTTTCCGAGCCTTTCCTAACCGTAAATTACCTCTTAGCCACGTGGGTCCTTGGGAGTGGTAGGGGTCTGTTAGACAGAGGCCCTGTACTATTTTCCCAAATCCTTACATAACCACCAATACTCTTATCGCGTCTTAGCTCAGATACTTAGTTGTAACTGACCAGTAATTATTTCTGTGTATTAGGATGCCGAACTTACAGACTGATCTGCTATGGTAACGGAGCAGTAGTCTGGTTCTCACTTGCAGACTAACAGAGTTATTCAACTCACTAAACTTATGCGAATCACTACACACTTCTTCAGGACAGGCATGTATACCAGGTAGTAATCAGACATACGACCATACCAGAGGGTGTACAGGCTTACCGTGTACCGAACTCAATCAACCGTTATACTAATCACAGTTTAACTCATCACTAAACTTATCAGTGCTCCAACTCGCAGTTCATACTATTATCGATATTAGTCCTTCCTTGTGAACGGAATCAACAGTGAATGTAGACTACTGTATCGAATTCGGTCACTTACAGAAACGCTAACAGGCAAACAGTTCGGAACTACTTTTCACATTCCCTTGCTCCGCCGAAGAACTGACAAACAATACACTGCACTTGATAACACTCAGAGACACACTCAACCATTACCGAACAGATTCGTAACGCAATACAACTGATTCGTAACTCTGTATTAAGGTGCGAATAAACGACTAGACGAAACACAGAACAGAACAGAAATCAACACAAACAATACTCAGACTTCGTAACAGTGTAATAATAATCTGACAAATAATCAGGCGAACAAATTGGCAATTCCAAGAAAACTGTTTCTCACAAAAAAATGTCTCTCTCCATCCTCTTTACATTTCTTTATATATCTTTTTCAAGATGCGCATACCAACTTTCCGGTATATCAGGCGGTCATTACGTCTGTCCCACTCCGACGACCGTCTAACACTGGTACGCACGGTGGACTCGAACCCGCAAGTGCATTATCGTCTTCGACATTCTTTTGCTTTGTCTGAAGGCCTGTTCCAGAGTTCTGTTTCCGAATCATTTCTGGCTTTTCCTGTATAGTCTTTTGTAATAGCTCCTCTTTCTGCTTGTATTCTTCAAGCTGCTTTTCCTACTTCTGAATTATAGTTATCAAATTACTTTCATGGTCCGACACAAAACATGACCGCATTTGTTCAAGTGGAGGAACAAGTATAGCAAGCCATCTTCTATGAAAAAGTTTCCAAATATTTTGAACATGACTATCCAATTGTTGTTTTAATAATTCTATATCCACTTTCGTCATTAATGTGGCATTCAATTCTACTCCTTCATCTTTTAATATCTGACTTTCCAATTCTTGCAAAACTTGTATTCTTGAATGCAAAACATCATGTTCTGTTTGCAATGTAGCATTCATCACGGAAAAATTCATCATCTCTTCTTGAATCTGTTTTTGAACAGTTATCTGCCATTGTTCAAATTCCTGTATGGACTTTTTAGTCTTAATCAATGCTACCACTAATTGTTTCTGGTCATTCTGCAATTCCTTCAATATACCTTCCTTGTAATCCAATGTGTCTTGCAATTGTTTATTCTTTAACGACAACGAATTGGGATGATTCACATTAGCAGTTACCTGTTCTTGTATGTTCTGAATGCTTTCCTGTTGTTGCAGTCGGAAGTCCGAAACTTCTTGCAACTTATTTTGCATTGTTCTCATGTTATTATCCGAACAATTACTCAGCAATATTTTCGCACTTACCTGTTGTGATGGATCCTCCATTCTTCTTTTGGTTGATAATTTAAAAGGGGTTCCCAAAATAGGCGACTATTTACCGCCATCTGTTACCGGAAAAAGACTGTCCGGCATTTCTGCTATCTCCTCGGGTTCTGCTATCTGTTCTTTCCCTGGTCTGCTCAGTGTCTGATTACAAATATTACTTACCTGTTGATATTTGATTAAGTGTGCATATTCGAATAAAGCAGCTAAAAAGACTGACAGACGACTACATTTTTGGGACCTGCGCTTGTCCCCGACAAAAATCTGTGTATACAAGTGGTTATACAGCCAGTGAGCCCAGCTGACTTTACCACCTCCTTCTGCATGTACTAAGGGTGAAAAATTCTCTCTAGACATCAAATCAAATCTGACGATAAATCACAGTCTCTCTAAATACCATTTGAATTGTTCACGGCAATTATATGTGGCATTTTTCATCATGTAATATCTTCTGCAGCCTTCGCAGTTTCCAAATTCTTTTCTCAGATCATCATTCGAACATTTAGGAAAACATGCATCATCATACAGCGGCAATTTAAATATGGCTGAAACTAACTGTGGTGAAAATTGTACCTGGTTTAAAATGAGGTCTTTTGTTCGTTGCATGCTGTGTAACTGATTCTCTGCATCTTCATTACCTATCCACTGCTCCCATGGTAACTTAGCAAACTGGAGGAGTCCGATCCTTCGTAGCCAGTTCTCATTCCTCCTAGAATGGATGTCGAGCTCTATTTTATATTCTGTGGAAAATAATATGTTGTTATGCTGAACTTTTAATGTTGCAGAAGTCATTGAGTCATCTTCATCATCCTGTAATGTAGTGTCTGTTGTAGTCACAACACGGTTCTGTGCATTTGCGCGCTTCCTGAGTCGCCATCTTAGTATATCTGATTCAGACATGGTTGCAAGACTCGTAGAAAAATAATATGTTGAATATTTGTTAACTGGCACCAAAGCTCGAAGAATACTATACTGAAAAAAACTATGCTGGGCATACGCATTTTATAAGCACCAGAGCTTGAACTGCCATTTGCTGGAATGATTATATTTCATTCGGACATGACACTTCATTCCCCTTACCCGTAGATCGATGCTGAACTTAGCAAGTCTTTTACATGTGCGAAAAAGTATCATGAAACAAAACCTTGGTATCATACTCAATTCGAACTCATCGTTACATTGCGAAATCGCATGACCGAATTTTACTATTCTTCTATGAGGCCTTCGAGGTACATATTCCTGGCTAATCTAAATGTACGAGCTATTTTTTTCTTAAGGGTTTCTAATAATTGCTTCAGAGTGTCGGGTTCTAAAATCTGCGCATCTATTCTGACGGAACTAAGTGTGATTGCTTCAGTAAGCAAGATTTCGGCCTGGGTTTGCAAAAAGGCCTCCTGTAAATAAAAATCATTGGATAATGCAGCGTCCCGGGATGTCTTCATTTCGGTGACTTTCTGCTGCATATCCGTGACTCGATCGTTCTGATTTCGCAATTGGTTATCCAGTCGCTCGAGTTGCTGATTCTGAAATTCGATCGTTTTGGAGAATGCATCGCGTTCTCTTCGAGTATTTGCCAGATCTTTTTGGTATTTTGCTTCCCTGGTTAATTGATGTCTCAGCATTCTATTTACCTCGTCCAAGCATTCCTGGGCTCTTCGTAGCTCGTCTTTGACTTGTTCTACTTCTTGCTGTTGGTCTTGATTCTTCTGGATGGTTTCCTGCAACTGGGCCTTTGTTTCTTCGACCAATTCTTCTAGGGATGAGCTGATGTCTTCTTTTTCTTGGAGTGTGGTCTTTAATTCCCGGATTTCTTCGTGTGCTGCGTGTAATAGCTGGTCTTTGGTGGCAAGCTGCTCTAATGCTGCATTCCTTTGCTGTATCAAGGCCTGTTGTTCCGAAAACTGCGCTTGGAGGTCTGCTAATTGTGTCTGTAATTGATGATTCTCCGCTTTTACGACGTCGACTTCTTCTTGGAGTGGGGTGATGTCGGCTTCCAGGAGGTCGACTTTATGCTGTAGGTCTTGCCGAATGGTATTTGCGACCTCACTCAGCTGTACCGGAAGTTGTTGTGAGAGGGTAATGAGCATTTGGCCCATGGCGGCCAGTTCAGAAAAGACCGGAACAGAGGAAAGAAGAAGTGGGTGTTATGGTGGTGTAGAGGTTTGGGTATGGATTTGGGGGGATGTCGGGGGTGAATAATTGGGGGAGGATGAAGAGGATTCGGAAATTGGCGACGGGAAAGGGTTGACTGGTGGGGATTGAGGATCAGGGGATGCAGGGTGAGTTACTTGATGGATGGGTTGGTGTTCACCTGTAATGTGGGCGATGGTGGATTCTACGGCCTTCAGTAGGGTGTTGAGTGCACTGTCGATCACTTGCTGTTCATCTTCTCGTCGTGCTGATGCTTCTTCGGTTGAGACTGGTTCTGTTTCTGTGTGATTCTACTGGTCGTGGTGGTCGGCCGATGATTCGTTGTGGATGGAAGTGGTTGTGTCGTGGAAGGTCTCTTCTTGTTCTTCGTTTCGGGTGTCTTGATTCTTTCTGGCGGATCCTTGTGCTTCGCTTTCTGAGGAGCTGATCCGAATTCTCTTATTGCGGAAGAGTTGATTGATCTCCTCATCTTCTTCTTCCTCGTCGTCGAGTGGTTGAACTGATTCTTCGAGTCTAAGTACGGGACCTTGGGGTGGTGGTTGTGCGGCAAGGATGGCTTGAAAAAGGAATGAGATGATATGGGGAAGGCGAGAGCGCGGAGTGGTACCCTTTTGGAGTTGCTTCACTATAGCTACACATTCTTTATGGATTCTAAGGAAAAAGTATGATGCGAAGTTCACGGGTTCTTGGGAAGCTAAATCTAAAGCGGAATAGAATGGTCGTGAGATGCCGTAGGTGCGCTTCTGCAGGTTGAGTATGGCGACTAAGAATTGCAGGGCGGATTGTTCGGGTTCGGGGCGGCAGAGAATGGCGTATTTGTTGGACGAAGAGCGGGGGAATAGTTCATTCATGCGGGCGATGGGAATACTAGGGCCATTTTCACGGCCTTGCGGGTTGAGGCGATAGGCTTCAGCGAAGGCTTGGAAGGTGATGACTGTTCGCGTAGGGAGCGAGAGGAAGACCCATTGGCGTTCAGTGGCGGGGGACTGAGCAATGGCGGTGATGATTTGCGTGAAGAAAGGATGGGCTTCCACCGAGTGCCAAGGCAACTCAGTGAAGTTGGCCAACCCTCTGCAACGCAGGTATTCACCTACCTCGGTAGGGATACCATCGCGGAAGGCAGCATAGTTGGCTATCGCTTCCATGGCGTTTACTGAGACAGACAATGAACACGGATGCAAAATGCACGAGGGCTCAGAATACTAACATACAACACAATAGCTTTTTTCGGCGTTGTCGACAGAGTTAAGTAGAAACAACACGGTGGAGAGGAGAAAGTGGTTGGATATCATTGTGCAGTGCGGAAATAATGCTGGTTTTCATGCAGGCGTGCGTACTCGAGTGACTGGTAAGGGGGCGGCTGGTCACATAAAGATTGTACAAAACACGGCTATTTATAAAAAGAAGAAAGAAGAAAAAAGGAAGAAATTAAACAAAACGCGGTCCATCGCCGAAAAATTTAATGCGGGCTAGTGGCGTGATGATATGGCCGCAGCTTCGACCCATTAATTACTTTTGGGAGTGGATTTCCGGTCAACGTAGTCAACCGAAAAGTTGCCGGACCGACTTGCCCTGAGATCTTAAAAGGGCCGAACCATCGTAATTTGAACTTTCCTGCTGCTCTATCCGACTTTGCGTTATAGAAGAGTACAAGCTGACCTACCAAAAAGATTGGAGTCTTCAAATATCGATCGTGTGTCTTGGCTTGCCTTAGTTGTACTTCACGCATGGTTAAAAAGCTGAGCCATCGGTGCTCATCAAGTTCTCTGAGTGCGTCCATTCGTGCTGTTAGCGAATCTTCCGGTAGCATCTTCTGAGTGATTGCTACACGCAGACTTGGGATGACTATTTCCATGGGTGCTATTGCTTCTAAGCCATAAGCTAGTTTGAAAGGTGTCAAACCTGTTGTTACCTTATATGTAGTTCGGTATGCCCATAATACTGCAGGTAGTAGTTGATCCCATCTTTCCGGTGCTTCCATGATCAGTTTCTGGAGGATATTTAATAGTGATTTGTTTATACTTTCGGCCAAACCATTGGCACGAGGGTAATATGGAGAGCTGAGTTTGTGTGTCACCTGGAATGATTGGGTGAGCACCTTCATTAATTGATTTACGAAGTGAGTACCTTGATCTGTCACTAATTCGAGTGGTAAGCCAAATCGTGGGAAGACATCATTTAGCAGACATTTTGCTACTACAATCGCTGTAACAGACTGTAAAGCCCAGGCTTCTGCCCATCTCGTTGCGTAGTCTGTACAGGTTAGTATGTATCTGTTGTTACTGAAGACTACTGGAGGTGTGATTGGACCGATAAAATCTAATCCCCATTTCTGAAATGGTTCGAGTGGCATAATAGGCTGCAAGGGAAAGAAGTGTCGTTGCAGTGGTTGTCCAGACCTTTGACAGTTATCGCAGTTTTTGACGAATTGGGCCACATCTCGGTACATAGTTGGCCACCAGAGACCTCCTTGCAGAATTTTCATGTGAATTAAATCTGTGGCAAAGTGACCACCAGTAGGGGTTGAATGAGCCATTGTGATGACCGAGTTAATTTCATGCGGAGGAACACATCGAAGTAAGATTCCGGTGTGATCTACATAATATAGTTCTCTAGCAATTAACCGGAATCGGCGACTAAAGACTGCAATTTTCCTTCGTACTGCCTTAGCGGTCTCGGATGGAAAGCATCCTTCGGTGAGAAAAGTTAGAATCTGATCAGAATATGTAGGTGGTACTTGTGATTCGGCAGTCTTATCAGTCAATGGCTCAGAACTATAGATCGCTGGAGTTGTGTCATCTATGCCTATCGGAGCTTCACCGGAATCTAGACGAGATAGGAAATCTGCTAAGGCATGTGCATTTCCGGGTCGGTGAATGACTTCATAATCAAATTCCTGCAAGAGTAGCACCCATCGTGCTAAGCGTCCGCCTAAATGTTGTTGTCTTACTAGATAGACGAGGGCAGCATGATTCACATGGAATGTGAATTTCCGGCCTAGTAGATAATGTCTGAACTTTTTGATGGAGTAAATCAAACCTAGACATTCTCTTTCGGTGGTAGAATAGTTCTTTTCTGCAGGTGCAAGCCTTCTGCTGGCGTAATAAACAGGGTGAAACCACTTATGTGTTTGCTGCATCAGAATACTGCCGATCACAATATCTGAAGCGTCGACAAAAACATGGAACGGATTGTCCCAGTCCGGTGGTTGTAAGATTGGGGCCTGCGTCAATAGATACTTGAGTCGATCAAATGTAGTTTGGCATTCTTGAGTCCATTCGAACTGGCGGGAAGTTTTTGTGATTAGCCTGTTCAGTGGTATAGCTAGATGAGCAAGCCATCGTAAGTGTCTGCCATGCCACCGCACTTGACCCAGGAAGCGCATAACTTCTTTTGGTGTAGCGGGCACCGGAGCTTCTAATACTGCCGAAATTTTATCTGGATCTACTTGGATACCTTGTGCAGATACAATGTGGCCAAGTAACTTGCCACATGAAACCGCAAACACAGATTTGTTTGGGTTTAAACAGAGTCTATACTCTCGGCATTTCTGAAAGCAGCACCGTAAATGGAACAGATGTGCTATCCACTTACCGAAAATTGAAAAATCATCGAGATATACTTGCATAAATGAAGTCAGATAAGGAGAAAATATTTCTTGCATACATCTTTGAAATGTGCTTGGTGCATTTCTCAATCCAAACCACATTACCGTACAAGCAAAGACACCCCAATTGGTAATGAAGGCAGTTTTTGGTATATCCTCTTCAGCCATTCTAACCTGATTGTAACCACTGTATCCATCTAAGAATGAATACATTTCATGTCCTGCTACTCTATCAAGCATGGTATCCAGAAAGGGGATCGGGAAAGGATCCGGTATTGTTGCTGCGTTTAATTTCCGGTAGTCTACACAGATTCGTAGTTGCTTATTTTTCTTTGGCACGATCACAATTGGTGAAATCCATTCAGCATGTTCTACTGGTACGATGAATCCAACTTTTAATAATCTACCAAGTTCGGCTTTTACCTGTGATGCATAATTGGGATTCATCTGGTAGCTGGGCTGCTTATTCGGTTTAGCTTCAGGCTTCAACATGACTTTGTGCTGATAGATGCGTGGATCTAATCCTTTCATATCTTTGTAATCCCATGCAAAGACGTCTGAGAATTCGCGAAGTAGTCGAATCAAATCAGCTTTAAATGTTTCCGGTAAGTTTTGCCTTATCTTTACAGGTCGTGGATGATCTACGTCTCCTAGATTGTACGAGGTCAATTGGTCTTCGGAGACATAAAACTGTTGTGGTTTCTCTGTATCGTCTGTTGACTTGAACAGTGATTGTAATTCGTCGTCATGTGTTGAAACAGTATCTTCCTGCTTAGAATTCCCTGTGATCGGTACAATTGTACAAACTGAAGTACTCCAGTTATCTATCACGGACTGTAGATCAACAGTCCCTAAGGTCATTAAATCAGCGTTATTCTTCAGAAATTCCTCTTCTTCATCATCTGACAGTCCATCTAACATGTGGAGTGGTTCAGCAAAATATGGTCTAGCGTGTAGTTTGCAAGGTTGTATAGCATCTAATTTTACCACATATCTATGATTGGCATCTTTAAATGTAAGCTCTTGTGCAGACCAGCCCTGTACTACCTTTGCATGCTTCAGCCAGGGTCGACCGAAAAGAAGGTTATAATCTAAAGTGGATTCTGGCAGATCTAGTATAACAAAGGTCATTTTAAAGGTCGTACCTTGTAAAGTGATGGGTATATTTTGCACAAGTCCTACAGGATGGACTCTAGATTGATCTGCCATTCTGACAAAAAATTGAACTGGTTCGATTTCCGTCCATCCTAACCAATTGCATAAGGCTGTAGTTGCAATGTTAACACCAGAGCCTCCATCAATCAATACCTGTGTAATTTTATGATTCTTATACCATACTGTAATCAAGGGAACTGAATGATCAGCCGTAGAATCAGGTTCCGATTGAACTGCTGCTGTCGCTGGAATACAAGAAGGTACCGGACTGAACTGTTGCTGGAACTGTTGTCGAATCCCAGGTACTAATGCCAGTAGTTGGCCGAGAGGCAGAGTGATAGATGCCTTGGATAAAATTTCCCAGGCCTGCTGAGATTGGTTATCCTGCTCTTTTGAACTTAAGGTCTCTGCTGATGCAGAAGTATCTGCTGTTATGTCTACTGCTGATGATGGCTCCGCTGCTGCTTCCTTCTGTTGTGTTCCTTCCTTTGTCGACGAGGTCTGAGTCACCGGAATAGATTCTGGGAACACTGGTGGTTCTGTTGCGGTCCAGTGACTAGCCTTGTTATACATCCTATGTTGTTCTCGTATCCCCGGTTCAAATATTTCTGCTGCTGACTGCAGCTGTTTACCTGATCGGATCTGGACTGTAGCAGTTTGCGTTTCTACCGGTGTAATTTGTACCATGTTGGCCATTGGGTTTTGCCGCTCCTTCTTCCTTTGATCATACTCAGCTGCATCCTTGCAAAATCTTCTAATGTGTCCAAATTCACCACAAAAATGACAGCGTGGTGGTGGTAAGTTGGGATTTTCCGGTGGTGGCCCGTTCTGCCAGCGATTTGGATTATAGTTGTTATTCCTCTGTCCTCGGTAATTTCGATATCCTTGCTGCTGGTTGTTTCTCATTTGTGGAGGCACATAATGATTGGCTGGCTGCCCTTGTTCCTGGATAATTGCATTGACAGTCGCTGTTCCCTGTACTCTAGCGTTGTATGCGCAGTGTTCGGTGGTGTGTCCGGCAATGTTGCAGATAGCGCAGAATGTCTGATTAAGTGCGCAATTGGTGCTGGTATGTCCTGAATTTTTGCATGTGGTGCAATATACTTGTTTGGTCATATCTTCGGCAACATGTCTGTTTGTTTTTTCCCACTCCAGATCTTCTGTAAATCCGCCGACTTTGTTTTCCAGCTGCAGAGTCATTGCGATGACTGCATCAAGTGTCATAGCTCCGACACATCTTATGATCATGATCTGCTTAAGTTGAGGAACCAAGCCATTGATGAACCATTGAGTAATAACATCATCTGGTAAGTTAGCATGAGCCGGTGGTAGCTGCCTTAAGTGTGTTCTGAAAAGGGTAGCATATTCCTGTACAGATTGATTCACTCTCTGTCTGTTATTCTGCAGATAATCAAAAATTTCGGCTGGATTCTTTTTTAACCTGAATCGCTGCAAAAAAGCATCTCGAACTGCTTCGTAGGTACCGAAATGATTAATATCGTATTTTGTGAGCCACCTGGCTGCTTCATTGACAAGTGTAGATTGAAAGACAATGGCTTTGTAGGCCGGATCCGGTGGATGGTTGAGGACGGCGTAGCTTATCTCGAAAGTGCGTACGTGAGCATCCGGATCATCTCCTGGAAATCCACCAAACTTCGTGTATGTCACTCCTGTTGGAGATGGCCTGTGTTGACATAACTGTTGTTGTTGTTGTTGTCCGTTCATCGTGAATGTATTATAACTTCCGTTTGTATTTCTGGTCTGAATATTTGAACTACCGGAATCTATATGGTCTGATGGCACACTTTCCGGTGAAATAAGCTTGCTTACTATGCTGCTAATTTTTGTTTCAAACAGCCTTCCTTCTTCCTTGATGTCCAGTGTAGGAGAACTTGCTTCCAAGCACGGCAGTTGGGCTGAAGATTCAGCAGAAAGTGCTAATTCGTCACCGAATAACTGAGATTCTCTTAACGAAATATCACCGGGATAAACCGAACTTGTGCCCGAATGCGGTGTCTTTTCGCCTTCGCTGATTTCTTTGCCTAGGGTGTGTCTAATCGTAAGTGAATCTAAATCCTTTTCCAAGAGTGTTAAACTAGATTCCAACTGCGTCTTGGTAGGTTCTGGAATTACTATATCTTCGACAGACTGTGCCGAAATAGTACTGGAATGTACCAGAGACGTAACACATTCTACCGGAATATGACCGGAATCAGCTTTAACGTTCTGAACTTTCTTGACAACTGGGTCAGTCCTAGTTGTACTTCTACCTTCCAGAGTTGTCTTTAGTACTCCAGACTGATGTTTCTTGGGGTACGTTTCGCCAGACCGAGTAACCGGCATTTATCATTTTCTGTATTAGTCGTGGAATATTACTAACGAAACAGTTTGCAACAATCTGGTTCTGTTGCTACTGACAATCAAACAATAATCTGATTCTGACAGATGACTGGCAATCTTGATGCCACATTCCCACAGACGGCGCCAAATGTTAAACGTTAATCGTTAAACTTCCAATTTCAGACTCAAATACTTTCAAGTCATACGTTTCCGAGCCTTTCCTAACCGTAAATTACCTCTTAGCCACGTGAGTCCTTGGGGGTGGTAGGGGTCTGTTAGACAGAGGCCCTGTACTATTTTCCCAAATCCTTACATAACCACCAATACTCTTATCGCGTCTTAGCTCAGATACTTAGTTGTAACTGACCAGTAATTATTTCTACGTATTAGGATGCCGAACTTACAGACTGATCTGCTATGGTAATGGAGCAGTAGTCTGGTTCTGACTTGCAGACTAACAGAGTTATTCAACTCACTAAACTTATGCGAATCACTACACACTTCTTCAGGACAGGCATGTATACCAGGTAGTAATCAAACATACGACCATACCAGAGGGTGTACAGGCTTACCGCGTACCGAACTCAATCAACCGTTATACTAATCACAGTTTAACTCATCACTAAACTTATCAGTGCTCCAACTCGCAGTTCATACTATTATCGATATTAGTCCTTCCTTGTGAACGGAATCAACAGTGAATGTAGACTACTGTATCGAATTCGGTCACTTACAGAAACGCTAACAGGCAAACAGTTCGGAACTACTTTTCACATTCCCTTGCTCCGCCGAAGAACTGACAAACAATACACTGCACTTGATAACACTCAGAGACACACTCAACCATTACCGAACAGATTCGTAACGCAATACAACTGATTCATAACTCTGTATTAAGGTGCGAATAATCGAGTAGACGAAACACAGAACAGAATAGAAATCAACACAAACAATACTCAGACTTCGTAACAGTGTAATAATAATCTGACAAATAATCAGGTGAACAAATTGGCAATTCCAAGAAAACTGTTTCTCACAAAAAAATGTCTCTCTCCATCCTCTTTACATTTCTTTATATATCTTTTTCAAGATGTGCGTACCAACTTTCCGGTATATCAGGCGGTCATTATGTCTGTCCCACTCCGGCGACCGTCTAACACTGGCCAACTTTCCGGTATATCAGGCGGTCATTACGTCTGTCCCACTCCGGCGATCGTCTAACAGAGTGGATCTACAGGTAGGTCTGGAGGAGGCGGCTGTTGTGGAGGCAGTGCGACAAACGGTGGCAGCCACACGTTTAGATACAGTTGGACCGTCACATTTGGGTAGCGGCGGATATGACACGATGCATCATGAGTTTGTAAGTACCATTTCATTTATTGAATTTATTTGTGTTAAGTTTCTCATGTATGTTCCTCTAATGTTTTGTATATTTGTTGCAGGAGCTTGCAAAGGGTCGTCCTCCAACACGAATGGAAGATTCTTACGGATATCAGCACGGATTGACTGCACTATTGGAGGACTTGGAAGGACGCGGTGCAGTCGTTTCATGGGAGCGTTTGCGATGAGGTGATTAATTTATAAACTTGGTTTTTACTTGTTGTTTGTAATTTCATGTGAATTTATCTCATTCCATTAACGTTCTTTGTTGCAAGATTGTTGATATGGAACATTCTTTGCATGTGTATGGAAGTGGCGCATCAAAATTTTGTATTTGATTTTTATATGGCAATGCATTGCTTTGCCACATTCTGTAAAAGCGTCATATATGACAGTGGTTTGCCACACTCTTGTACATGCTTTTTTTATGAAATATATCACTTTTTTTGTACATGGTTCATGGTTCATTTTGATTATCTCTTTTGTGTCCAATAATATTATGTTTTATGAAATCATATTTCAGTTGACATTAGAGTACACATCACATGTACTCGGTTTTTTTTGGGCAGAATGTATTGTCTTTTGTTAAGCAACATCATGGTAATGTTGTTGTAGCAAAAGACAACACACTCTGCCCAAAAAAGAAAATTCAGATATGGTCGTCGGTATAAGCGACGATACTCCCATTAATGTCATCGGAATAAGCATCGGTACACCCAGCGAGCGTCGGTATACGCGACGGTGCACCCAGCAGAGGCGTCGGTATGGGCGTCGATAGGAGCATCGATATTTCTGATGCATATACTGACGCCCATACCGACGCTCATACCGACGCTTATACCGATGCCCATACTGACGCTATAGTACTGACGTGCATACCGACAGTTACACCGATGTCGCGGCAAAAATAGCCCCGTTCATTTCCCTCGATAAAAACCTCTGTATATGGTCGATCTGTTGTAGTGTGCACATGCTTTTTAACTTGGGAATATTGATATGTCCTATCCTCTCATGCCAAAGATTAATCTCTGCCATCCTTTTGTTACCAATCATCACATAACATACATTGTTGTGTCTAGGAGCAACATCTAGTGTGAACAATCTACCTTCTTTCGTTCCCTTGGCAATGACCTTGCCTCCTTGCTTCATCATGCACCCTTTTTCATCAAATATAACCTACATACCTCTCTCTACCATCTATCCTACAGAGATAAGGTTCTTGGAAATAGATGGAACATGGAGCTCATCTTTAACGGTCTTGACATATTTACCTTCACCTAGCTTCACATCTCCCACATGTGTAATGGGATGCTCAATGTTATCTCCTATCTCCACACAAACTTTTGAGCTCGGGACCTGCATATGAACAAAAGATTCCTCCATACATGACAAGTGATTAGAGCATCTAGAGTCTATGTACCACTTTGTGTCCTTGGGATACCTAGTGTAGCCATGTCTCATGGCTAGGAGGGTCTGCTTCTCATCATCCTTCTTGGAGTTGTTAGCATAGTTCCCTTGCTCCTTCTTCTTCTTTCCTTTGTCATCCTTGAACCAAGAATTTGAAGAGATATGATTCTACTAACCACATATAAAACAAGTTTTACCTTGATGAGGGTTGTTCTTCCCTTTGCCATTCTTGCCCTTCCTTGAAGATGCTACCTTGCTATCTCATTCTAAATCCAAATCTGGTTCCTTGGACTGTGTCCACTTGCTTTTTCCTCCTTTCCCCTTCTTGCCACTCTTGCCTTTGCCTTTGCTACCATATACGACCCGTGAGTGACCATCCTTCTTGGATGTGTCTCCTATGGCAACCTCTTTTGCAACTAGGTGTGGGATCAACTCCTCAAGAGTTGGTAGAGGATCTTTGTACAAGATGGTAGTAATAAGGGGTTTCCACTTGTTTTCCCCTCTCAGCCCATTGAGAGTAATCTACACAAGGTCTTCCTCATCTACTTTGTAGCCAATGGATGCAAATTGCTCCCTCAACTCCTTCACCCTCAAGGTGTAGTCAATAATAGATTGACCACTCCCCTTTTTAAAAGTATGGAGTTCATTCTTGAGTTGCATCTTTTCTCTTCTTATGGAAGTGGCATATACCTTTTCTAAGGCCTCCCAAACATCTCTAACATGATCAAGCTCTGATATATGACCAATCATCGTGTTAGAGATTACCTGTGATATGTAGAAGATATCTCTCCTATTCCTCTCCTCCCAATCCTTTAACATCTTAATTTTTGATTGGTGACCTTTGGATCTTTGAGATCCACATTGGGCTTATCTTCATCTCCACACACAATAGGCCATAACCCTTTGCTCATGAGGTATTTCATGACTTTGAACCTCCATGGCTGATATTTGTCTATGTCAAGCAACTACACTTTTTTACCTAGATCTTCCATAATGAATGGGAAATTAGGGTTACACTCAAATGTACCTCTTAGCCTTGATGTACAAGATTATGTGTCCTTCTCCTAGAGTCTTCAATGGATGTTTCCTGCTCTGATACCAACTGAGGGAATTTAATCCCACATATTTGCACACTAGAAGTGAAATGAACCCAATACCTAGGTCCCTTCATACACCTTCTCTGCTACCCTGCAACCAAATTAGGATTCACCTACCTTACACTCATCCAAATCACTTGATCTTTTAGCAAACTTATTATGGTTCATAATCTTTCCAACAAGCTATAGAACACCTCAAATGGATATGTTTAGGTCACTCAAAAACTCTCTACAAAACAGACAATCTAGAGATGTAGGATATGCATAAATTAGGGTTACAAAGATATATCAATTTCTTTGTGCATAAAACTAATTTGAAAAAACCCTCCTATAGAAATTAAGCTAGTGAATGCACTTTAAATCTCTTGAATTGGATATGTACACAAAGAGTTACAACTCTTACAAGTACACTATGTCTTTATCTACAAGAGACTAGAGGGGGTGTGGGCTTGATAGCTCCTCCTTACTCCTCCTCGGTGCATATAATGCCCTCCTCTACGTTTTCCTAGCTTGGACAGTTGTGTTTCAGCTCCTTGAGCCTTGGATGACTATCTCCTTGAGCCTCCTTGAGAATATGTCTCTTCGTCTTCAATGACCTACAAGACTTCCATGACTTCCATGGGGAGGGGACCATCCTTATAAGGTCCTCCAAGCCTAAGTCGGCCTACCCATGTTCTAGGGTCGTGGTAGCTTGATCGATGCCCAAAGTAATCTCCACCATTGATCTATGGGGTAAATCCAATGGCAGAAAGGTAGGATCAACAACCATTTGTTTTGTAGCCCTTGAGCTTGCTTAATCCACACTAGGATCAAGTCTAGATCCAATGGCCCACAACAAATATACCCTTTCCCAAGTTAAGAAAGCTACTTTTGATTCTAGCCCTTGGTTTAGGTTGATCCTCACATAGGATCAATCCCAATCCAATGACTTAGAAGTAACCTTCCTAACTATCCATCTACGATCTACTCTAGACCTCATCTGACCTCAAAGTTAGGAACCTACCAATGTCCAACTCTCACATGGTTTCTCCGCATAATGGGGGCCTTACAAAATAGAGTGCTATGGAACAATGGTGGTATTACATAAGGTTGAGGCATTGAGCATATCTAACAACTCCCATCAATGTCCACCTAGAGCTTGCATTATTCACACTTTCAACAAAGATGGATTCTTCAAGCTCCTTTGTATACAAAGAGGCTCTCTGTTTTCCCGATTCTGGGTCATGTGCCCACTCGCAAGATGCAAATGCAAGAAAGAATAATGCACAAAACAACTATTCACTGCACTAGGTACCTCACATAGAAAATGCAAGGGTCCCACCAGGCATGCCAAACTGTAGAGGGGGTATTGGGGTATCCTATTACACAATAAATAAAAGTGTCTCACCATGAGTAACAAACTATAGAAGGGGTAACCGGGTCTAGGATTCGAATACTCCTTCTACTCAAGGAGAGTTCTCCTTATGGAAGAATACCCTATAACAACATTGTGTATGCAATGTTTGCTTTTGATCATAATAAGAAAAAACTGCATAGCTCTTCGATCGTAATTTTATGAGCATCTGATCGAAGAGAGAATTGATGTTCATATCTATGTTGCACTGCTTATGAGCCCAAGCTCTCTCTTCCTCTCCCTCTCTCTCCCTCTCTCTCTCTCTATTTCTCTTTTTCTCTTTCTATGCCTCTCTCTTTGTCTTTCTCTCTCTCATTTAGTTTCTATCTCTCTCTCTCTCTCTATTGTGTGCTACTGAAGAAGTTCATTGAGCATAATATGTATGGCTAATTATTGTAAGTACATTTTTCATTGCTTGTATATCATTTAAATTGTTTTGTTTTCATAAATTAATATACTCGCACATACACATTCACATGCACATACACACATATACATGCACATGCACATGCATGCTCACACATGCACATACACATACACACACATATACACATCCTTAAACACATACAAATGCACATGCACATACACACATATACACACAGATACACATATATACACACATACTTATATACATACACATGCACATACACACACATACACATACACATACACACACATGCACAAACATATATACATGCACATGTATGCACATACACATACACATACACACATAAAGACATAAACACATACACACATAAAGACATAAACACATACACACATGCTTATACACATACACATACATATGCACATACACATGCATGTGCACATGAAAATGCATGCACATACACATGCACATGCACATGCACATGCACATGCACATGCATCGACATGTACATGCATCCACATGCACATGCATCGACATGTACATGCATCCACATGCACATGCCCATGCATGGTCATACATATACACACATACACATACACATGCACACACATACACACACATTCACATACAAATAGACATACAAATAGACATACATATACCCATACATGCATACACATACACATACACATATACATACACATACACATACACATACACATACACATACACATACACATACACATACACGTACACATACACATACACATACGCATATGCATACCCATACACATACACATGCACATGCACATGCACATGCACATGCACTTGCACATGCACATGCACATACACATGCACATTACACATGCACATTACACATGCACATACACATACATATGCACATATACATAGACACATACACATACACAAATATACATATATACCTACATGTGCATACATATATATACACATACATACACACACATACACACATATATAGACACAAACATACATATAATATGAATGAATGATAAGATTAAAGTAGTAAATCACATGTTAAATATAAAGTGTAATAAAATTCATTAGTAAATTTCAATCATATAATTCACTTCAATAAAATAAATTAGTTTAATAAACACTCTAAAATTATTAAAATTATGAACTTATACCATAGATAGAATTAAAAACATAACTGATATGAGTGTGTGTGTGTGTGTATATATATATATATATATATATATATATATATATATATATATATACATACATACATACATACATACATACATACATACATACATACATACATACATACATGAGTGTATCAATGTATATAATACATCGAACGTAAATAGTGTCAATCATCTAAATCACCTCCTAATCATCATCATCCACATCATCATGATCATCCACATTATCTGATGTATTGGAAGAGGCATCATGGGTAGAGGGGTGAGGACCTATTGATGATCGATATCACCCCTCCTATGTCTATATGTCCATCCTATCCACATCGGCCTCTCCATAATTCTCTTGTATTACATATAGCAAACATAAATATAAAAATATAAAACATCAATAAAACTAAATTAAAGTATATCAAATTTAGTAATACTCACACAATCACCTGGATGCCCTCTTGTCTACTCACTTAGACCTCGATATCCAAAATATGTAGCATATCCGATTTCCTTTTTCATACGATAAATACCATAATCCTTACACTACATTGAAATAAATAAAAAAGATTAATGATTAGTATTTTAAACAAAATTAAAATGTAATTTCAATAATACATATACTTATAAATGTAGCAACAAAACCATGATGCCCAATTTGGCCTTAGCATGACGTATGACCTGATTCAACTCTCTTTTTTGCAGTAGCCTATGCTTGTTTCATGAAATAAAAGTACATAAAATAAAAGTAAAATATTTATATAACATATGAGGATTATAAATCATATAAAATACTTTACGTACCTTTTGTTGAGGAAATGTTTTCTGCAGATGTAGCTATTTGCAAATGTATTGACATGTCTCAAGTTGTATGTTAGCCCTTGTTCTATTGCTTTCTACCATACAATATCTCCTATTATTTTAATCTCAAACAGAAAAAGGAATCAATATACAAAAAACTTTAAATTTATGAACATGCATACACACACATAGACACATACATATACACACATAAATACACTTACACATACACATAAACATACATACATACACATACACACACATACACATACATACACATATACATACACACAAACACACATACACACAGATGCACACACATACACATACATATACACACACAACTACACACAACACATACATACACATATACACATAGTAGACACACACATATACATACATGCACATACACATACACACACATATACATACATACACATACACACACATACACACATATACATACACACATACTCACATGTACAAACACATACACACATACACACACATATGCACATACATACACACACATATACATACACACATACACACACACATACACATACACTTACACATACATACATACACATATAGGTACACATACATACACATACACACACATATACATAAACATACATACACACACATACACACACATATACATATATAAACACATACATATACATATTTACATACATACAAACCAACACACCTACACACATACAAACATACACACACACACACATACACATATATACACATACATACACATAGATGCATACACACATGCACACACATACACATACATATGCACACATACACACATACATACACACATGTGCATACGTATATACACATACACACATATACACACATATGCACATATACACACATGCATGCACACAAATACACATGCACAGACATACACACACATACACACATATATAGACACATACACACACATGCACACATACACATACATACACACATAAACACACATTCACATATACACATATATACACACATATATACACACATACACACATATATACATATACACACATACACACACATACATACACATCCACACAATCATATACACACATACATACAAAAAAAACAATTGGATCAGAATACAATAAAAAATTTATTTTGAAGACATGCATATGGATGTATGTGTGCATGCATCACGCATGTGTAAATGTATGTATGTGTGTATGTGTGTATGTGTGAATGTGTATTTCTATGGTTGTGTATGTGTATTATATGTCATAACATATATCTATGTATACGTGAATATGTATGTATGTGTACACATGAATGTGTATGTATGTATATAATAAGATTATTAGTATCTAATACCTTTTCTTTTGCTACACACTTAGATTATGATCAATCAAAGGGAACTTCAATGTCTCCTAACTGTGCAAGGACAAATTTCTCTAAGTATATCAAAGTTTTAGTTCTAATATTTGATAGATACATACATGACTGATATATATATTTTTACTGTTATATTATAATCATATTTTGATCAAATAGAGGGTAGTCCACCACCTTCTATCCATGCAATGACTTCACATGTGTCATTTGATAGGAATTATGATGCTTTTTTCTATCAAGAGCATATTATATGTTGGTGTAATCTTTGCTATGGAACATGTCGAAGACCACGATTGGAATGTAATGAACATGAGGTAGATTATGGTATTTTTGAGCATGGACCACCACCTGATCGATATGATAATGCTTGGGTATGTATTGATTCCATAAGTTAATGTCCTTATTTTATTCTAAAATCATATATACAAAATAAAACTATACTAAATATATAGGAATATTTACTCAATGATTATGATGATGATTCTCCTACTAATAATGCTAATATTCCTTGTACACATCATGGAAATGTTGTTTATCAATTACAAGCTGAGGATTCTCGAAATCCTCTACCTCTTGGTTTACACAATGAAACAGATAGAGATTATCCATTACCAAGTCGTGGTCATCCTCTAGTACAAACATATGATAGAATAAGATACATAGGATGGCATGGACGACCACTTACTTTAGACGGATAGGTTTTTAACTTTTGGGTTAATTGCTATATGATTGCTCCCTCCAGTATCATTGGTGCTGCTCGTGGTCTCTTTATTGTAGAGGATTTGTATGTGCCTCTAAACTTTGAAGTCACTCTTGTGTCATTTGTGGTCCTATATATATAGATGGGGACATTGGCATCAACTTACACGTTATGTTCAAAGCATGAGTACTTACATATTATGTCTGAATGAAGCTTCTCTTGTGAGTAGAGGGATTACACATACAAAAAATGAAAGATTATATATTGATGGAAGACCTTACACTCCTAGAAATATACCAGGTTTAATAAACAATAGTCGAGGGTATAATAGTTCAATGTCTAATTGTGCATTTGAAGAGCATGAAAATATTCATGAATCACCATACATGAGTAGAGATGTAGCAAGATACATAGTTTTCAATGCTACTACTTCATTACGTGTTGATGATGAAGTATTAGTGAATTATGGATGGTGTAGACCTCCAAGAGCACCTTTTAGAGAGCATTAGAAACCAAGAGCTCTGAATTTGAATTCACATTCATCATGTGCATGAACAGATGAACCATTTCTCCCTGTTAAAAGCTATCAAACTAAGGCCAAAGTGATAAAATCTAAGGCAAAAACAAGAATTTGCATCAAACAAACATTTTTTGCCTGCCTATCGTATGTTGCAATGAAAACTCGAATTAATAAAAACTCCTTTCAAAGTAAATTACATATATAAATTTGTGTTTTAAGTTGATTTTTCATTCATGTATGGAATACTAATGATTTTTATTCATGTATGTAGATTCCAATGTATGGTATTGATCATCTTTCACCGCACCATTTAGAGTTGCCAGTAAGACCTCATTTATCCAAATCACTATCACCTTGATCTTTTCCTCATGTAACAAAACTCCGTTCTTGGAGAAAATATGTCCCAATATTATTCCTTGCTTGACAATGAGGACACATTTTTCTGGATCTAACGAGACTGTATATTGTCTACACTTAGTAAACAAGTTCTCCAACGTATGCATATGAGTCATCCTCATAAACCTCCAAAGGTTTTCAAAGAGACTCTCTAAAGACATGACACATCAATCTTTGGAAAGTTGTTGTCATTTGTTAGACCAAATGGCATAACCTTGAATGAATATTGTAGATAGTGAATTAGTATATGTGGGTAGAGGGAATGAAAAATGCACTACTCCTAGAAAAGCCTATTACAATTGGAGAAAAGATGGAATACCTAAGAGGAAGACATAGAAACAGTGGGAACAAGCTAGAATGACAAGACAGAACAACAAGATAGAACAACACGTATTGAAGTGGACTTGTGTGGAGTAGTATGTGTATCATTCGGTTTTGTGGAGATGCTTGGTTTTGTGGAGATGTAGCTAAGGTAGATAAAGTTATGAGCTACAAGTGGATGAGATCAATAGGTGGACTATCAACTATGTGTATCAGTGGTGATGAAGCTCTAGCTGTATCTGAAGTAGTGTTTAACGATATCTTAGTGGTTGCTGGTGGTGATGAATGATGTGAAGTGTGGGAAGGGTGAGGGGATAAATGAGCTGAAATGTGAGATGTTTTACGTGTGCATTGGGAAGCTATGGGTACTAGATGAATTGGTGGAAATGTATTGTTGGTGGAAATTTGTACCTTCTTAGAGGATTGGGCATATCCTTGTTGCTCTACTGGTAGTGAATTGAGCGCCTCAGGAGAATCATTTTCAATTTTTGCTCTTCGTCTTTTCTTTTGAGTCTTCACCAGAGGTTGCCTAGATGATTCTAATTTCTATGAAGAAAAAATATACTTACAGATGTGGAGCATCATGTGTGCATTGATGACTTTGAATGTCAGTGCTTTCTTGCCCACTTTTTGACCATGGTGCTTCTTCCTCTTCACTAATGATTGTTGGAGCATCTTGTGGTAGGGATACAATTTTTCATGTACAAATCAATAGAGTGGTTCACGGATTTTGATACATTTGAAGTGCAAGTTATCCTTTAGAAGAAGAAATGCTTTAAACAGTATTAACCTTTTGGACATGAGAGGGGCACAATCTAGTACTAAAAACATGGTTGCACATACATTAAGGATATCTTTGGCAGTGCATATCCTCCCAGTTTCTTGGACTCATCTATATCTTGAGATCCAAGCAATAAGGCTAGCTTTTCCTTCGTGATTCTCCCTTCTAAAAATGATGGAAAAGACTTGAAGATACTTAAGAGTATTTTATCGTAGTCCTTTGGGTTTGCCTTTGGCTAAGGTGGCAAGCCCCATCGTTCCCACTTCTTCCATGGTAAAGGCATCGAGAAGCTTACCTGTGATAATTAATGGATTTTAAGGGAGGTTTCACTTGGGATGGAGATAGCCACCTGTGTCATGGTTGCTATATTGGGTGTGTGATAGGATGATGTAGATGCTGCTCTAGCTCCTCTAGTTCTACCTGATTTGGCTTTGGTATGTAGTTCTTTTTCCAAGGATTCAAACTCAGAATCCTACTCCTATGATGCCACATATAAAGGATCACTTGATTCACAACATGTTGAAGATGAGTGTTGTGATCCTCTATCTGTGTCTGTTTTGAATTTAGATGCTTCCTCTTCCATGGAAGATGCCATTTGATTGATAGTATCTAATAGTCGTAGTGACCCCTAGCTGTAGTAGACTAGTAATTGTGATTAATAGTAGCACTGACTAATAGTTGTACTATTTGAAAGCTTAATACCTGGCTAGCTAGTGATTTGGTTAGTGTGCAATTAATGGTTTAGTTATCACTGATTAGTTGTTCTTTGTAAGGTGTAAATCTGACGAATTATGGCACCATCCAAGCTACCAAAACTTTGACTTCATAAAGCTTCCATGCTGAATACAATAATGATGTTGATGCCTTTATGTGTGTTTTTGTTAAATGATGTGCACTTTACTCTAATTCTAACTATGGCCTCCTTCAATTAAACTATCATCCATGGAATTTACACTCTTTGCAACAGAAATCAAATGTTGAAGTGATGAAGGAAAGTATCATGTAAGGGATGACTTGTGAGTAATGGATGTCTTTTGATTCACTAGAAGATTTGATCAACATCGCTTGCATCTTCATTTTTTAACACCCACTGAAGATAATCCTTTGTTTATTGATGGTAAATAGGGAGAAGCCGAGGTAGCTGATTAGGGTCACCTATTGCTGATTGAAGCTTTGTTGATGTTGTTGGTGTAGGAGAAGCTTGTGGTAGATGATAAGTATCCATATCTCAATTGAAGTAGAGGCAACGATTGATGTTGTTGATGACGAATAGGCGATGTTGCTTATGGAGATGAAGTAGAGTTGCGACATTGAGTGTTGCCTTTGGCTAATGTAGTCAAATTGAGTTGAAAATGGTTGCTTGATGAAGTATTCCTATCATTTGATGAAGTATGTATGTCGCCTTATGAAGTAGAAGGTAATCACCTTATGAAGTAGGTTGCCAGATAGCCTCTGAAAAATTATTCTTTCCCACAATCACTACAATACCCTTCCCAAACTCTAGGGGTGTTGGGTGATAAGGCATTGTACATTCCCTAATAAAATGGTCTCCTCCACATCTATAACATGGTCATCTAGGGTCAAGTGGTCTTGTTGTAGGTATTCCAAGAGCTTGAGCTCTAGGAGCAGTATAGAGTTTGGTGTATTCAGATCCACGAGTGTTTTCACAACTGTCATGCTCATAGTAGTTTTGTTCATAAGAAGATTCATATTCTAAGAGATTTTGGTCATAGGATTAGTAATCTCCATAACCATGTTTATAGCCCTTATTTGAAGTTTCTGCACTCATCAATGATGACACAGGCACTATAGCTCTATCCAAATTTTCTTCAGGTTGTGTGTGTTTGACAAGTACTAAATTATGAGGATGTGGGGGTTGTTGCTCTAACATGTTGACGTTGGGTTTATGCATGATACTCATATGGTCTTGGAATCATGGGCAATCCTTCATATGGACCATATCTTGGAGCCTCCCTGCCTTGCTCCCGATGGGTATCCATATGGCCTATACCATGGTGGTGGAATGGCCTAGATTATTAGTTATATGGGTGGTTTTCTATGGTATGATTGGTGTATCTTTTTTCAATATGAGACTATAAACTAGGTCCTTCTGCCTATTACCTATTAGATTGACATGGCTATGGGGAAACATGTCCTCGTCATGCACAAGCATGAGATGGATGGTCACCTCCATAATGCACACACCTCCTTAGTATGGGCATCCTCGAGGGTGGGTTTTGATAATTCTTTTGACCTTGGACACTTAGCTTTTTAGCCACTAACTTTGCTAGTTCTTCTACCTGGTTGGTTTGTGTAGTTGCATTACTAGATGCATACTCATACTTGGTAGGGGGTGCTTTTGCACTGCTCATGGCTCCATATAGAGTTTCAACCTTGATTCCTTGACCAATGGCAAGATTTTTCCATCCAAGGTTGCATATAAACTTGTGTCTACATGTACATGAAATGTCCTAGACCAATTTGCTGAGATGAGGATAGATGAAGATGCCAACCTCTATTTTAAAAGTGACCCAAGGCCCTTTGTTAGGGCAGAAACCACATGCCCTAACAAAGGGCTTTGGGTCACATTTTATTCCTTTGGCAGAAAACACATGCCCTAACAAAGTACCTTGGGTCACTTTTTTTTCCTTTGGTGGAAACCGCATGCCCTAACAGAGTGCCTTGAGTCACCAAAAGTGACATTTTGTAGGGTTGAGTTTCACTCTTGTTTCTCTACAATGCTGAAATACTTGCTCCAATTGCTTTGAATGATCTAGTACATTTTCTATTATATTAGTACATGTTGTCCCATAAAATGCTGAAAAAGTCATCCATAAAAAATCTCAAGAATTGTAGAAGTACTTTGTAAAAAATAAGGTATAGTGTTCTATTGAAGGTGGATGGTGCATTCTGGAGACCAAAATCCTTTTTTGTGTAAAGATATGTTCCCTAAGGAGTAATAAATGCTACCTTTGGTTGATCTTCATGATGGATTTCAAGTTGATTGTATTCACGGAAACCATCCATGAAGTTGTATAGTGTGTGCCTTGCCACATCTCTCATTACTTGTTCAGAAAAGGGTGTGGGGAATCCATCAAGGATAGTTACCTTATTTAGTGCTCGAAAGTCAACACAAACCCTCATTTTATTGGATTGCTTCTTAGGTGCAATGACCATGAATGACAACCATTCTGAATGTTCTATGAGAATTATGATGCCCGCTTCTTCCATTTTTTAGATCTCCCTTTTGACTGCATCTGCATACTTAGGATTTAATCTATATATTTTACCTCTAATTGGTCATGCCTTTGGTACCGGCAGAATAGTGTGTATGCCCAACTCCTTTGTTTTTTCATGACAAGTCTTTATAGCTCCAGGAAAGAAATATTTAAAGTTATTCATGAAGGTGGTTACCTTTGTGAGGAGTAGAGGATGATCCTGTAACTAGCTTGCGAGGAGAAGATTTTGTGGATACTCTCCTTCTCCTAAGTTGACTTCCTTGACATGCTCTAGAGTTGATCCTTCACTAGGAGATCCTTCTTTGAACAACATTTCTTTGGTGAAGGTGAGACTATCATTAATGGCCATTCCTTGCTTCTTCTCTTGCATCCATCCTATTGGGACTTCCTCCATTGGAAATACGGTCTTTTTTTATTTTTCCTTCTATCCTTCCTTCTGTTAATTTTACAGTTACTCTGTTCCTACTCATGGGTTCTTGGGATGGTCAGGGGTGTGATAAATCAGAGGCCCTATATATATTTTCCTAATTCACTACTTAACTTTCGACAATCAACTTCATTAATTAACTCCAGCAATTACAGAAGATTCATGTGCACTTCAGTGCATAGCATTTTTAACGATTATCGCAATTTTATATGTAGCACGTTCAATTCTTCTTTACAATACCGCCACACTTCACTTCAATACAATAACATTAACATAATACTTGATTACTTCATTTCAACTACAGATTCATAGAGACAATTTTGCAATTAATATAAATTCAAACCAGAATGAACTCCAGATTATCACCCAGACGGAACAGGCCGACGATTCTCTGTCATCTCTTCCGCGCATATTTTTTGTATTAAAAAGAAACGATACAACGGTTTTTCTACACCCTTTCGGTGTGCGACTGTTCTAATTACAAGGATTCGGCTAAAAAATACTAAATAATATTCTAGCGGCTTACACTGGCACGCACGGTGGACTTGAACCTAGCAGGGAAAATTAGAAGGTTTAGGAATCATCAATGATTCCTTGGATATACATAGATCTCACTAATTTAAAGGTTAGTGTGATTTTCTGTGTCAGGGAGTCCAACATTTTCTTCAAAATTTGTGCTTCAACCAGATGTTTGATAAGCGCTCGGCTTATCGCACATATCCGCAATTTTGGCATCAATGTGCGATAAGCGCTCGGCTTGGATACCTAGTTGCTTTTCTCTACGCTCCAGCTCCTGAGACTGGAACTGCATAGTTTTATAAAAATCTTGCCGCTCCTTCTGGATGGCTTCGATATCCTTCTTCAATTGAATATTGCGGCCAATTTCTTCTTCCAGGGAGCGACTTTTTTGAAAGAGCTCCGCGGTGACTTTCTTTAATTCAGTCTCGGCTTGTAAGGCTAAATCTGCCATCTCTTGACCTTTTTGCTCCACTATAGCAAAATCAGCACGGGTGGTCTCGAGAAGATTTCCCAAAGCTATCATGGCATCCTCTTCGTCAATCACGATCTGAGTCAACCGACTAATCTCATCATCGCAAGCTGCAATGATGGCCTCCTTCTCTTTCAACTCTACTTGAAGACTTCCAATATGTTCCTCGAAGGAACTAGCTTCGGCTTTGGCTGTGAGCACCTCTTCCTGAAGTGGTGCGATGTCGGCTTCAAGCATGTCCACCTTGGATTGGTACTGCTGTCGGAGGGATTGTTGGGCAACTTGGAGGCGATGGGGAAGATGAGTGGAGAGATGAATGAGATAGTTACCGATCTGAGCTAGTTGGGCCAATGAATCAGGTACTATAGAGGTGGAGATTGGCTAAGAGGGGTTAGCAGAAATAGTGGCGGATGACGAGGGAGGGGAGTAATCAAGGGAGGAAGGAAGAGGATGGGCTGCCGAATGACATGGAAAGGAATGGGGACTAGGCGACAAAGGCACCTTTGATGGAGACAGAGGCAAAGGTGGGTTTTGAGATGAAGAGAGCAAAGCAAGAGTTGTTAAACGAGAGACGAGACATCCGATTGCGCAATCTCCTCCTCAGGTTGTGTGTTATCTACGAGTTGTGTAGTCTTCAGGGCCGTGTCGAGAGTTGGCTCCTGTGGATGAGACTGTGGTTGCACGACCGTATCATCAGGGTAAACCTCTTCAATAACAGTGTCAAGATTAACTTGGTCTTTAGGGGATGGTGGAGAAGAAAGAATCTCGGCAGAAGAAGCGGTGTCCTGCAACTGAACAGTTGAGGACGACGGTGATTTACTGTGAGAGGGGCTCAATTTGCGGCGCTTACCTTTGAAGAACTGCAGGAGATCCGCATCGTCGTTGACCTCCATCATTTGTACAGACTCCTCATGGAAGAGAAAGGTATTCAATGGAGGAGGTTGCACTGCCTGAATCGTCGAGAGGAGGAAGGTCAGTAGATGCGGCAATCAGGTTCAAGGTATCTCGTTCTTGGCCAATTGCCGAGAAACTGCATGGCATTTTTTTATGAATGTGCCCGAAGAAGAATGAAGCAAAATTAACTATTTCTCTCGCTACCGTGTTGATCATAGAATAGAAGGGGCGAGAAATGCCATATGTGCATTTTTGAAGGTTAAGGGCAGCGACAAGGAACTGGAGTGCAGTGCGCTCCAGTTCAGGGTGACAAAGTATGGCGAACTCGTTGGAAGAGTGGCATGGAAATAGCTCTTTCATAGTGGACATTGGCAAGAGAGGTCCATCTACAAGACCCTCCTAAGGGAGATGGAATCCCTCAGCAACTATGTTAAGGGTGACGATTGCACGTGGGTTAAGGCAAGCTAGCGGCCAGTAGGTTTCGGTGGCAGGTGTAGCAGCAATGGCAGATATGATCTGTGCAAAGAAAGGATGGCATTCCACCGAATGCCAGGGTAGTTCAGCAAATGCCAAAAGGCCACGAATGCACAGAAACTCGCTCAATTCTGGAGCAAGGCTAGCACGGAAGGTAGCAATATTAGCCAAAGCTTCCATGGCGAGTACGAGAGCATGAAAACAAGAGGAAACACAAAATACACAATCGCACAAAGACTCAATAGCGGAAAACAAAGGGGAGAATGGGATTAAATAAAAACACTAAGGCGGCTACTAATCATAGTTAGGTAAGAAAACAGAATTATTACAGTCAGTCAGTCAACCGAAACACGTAGAGAGGAAAGGAAAGTCGAGTCAGAACAGTGGGAGAAACTGGGTAGAGAATAAAAATACCGATCAAACATCACAATGAAGAAGGCGTGGGATAATAGGGATGAAGCTTCAATCCATTGATCACCTTAGAGAGAAGGGTACCAGTTAGCGTGGATAACCAGAACGTAGCAGATCCAACCTGGGATTCAATACGGTAAGGACCAAACCACCGAAGTTTGAACTTGCCCGCTGATCGATTAGATTTAGCATTACAGAACAGAACTAACTGTCCTTTAGTAAAAACAGGAGTGTGGAGAAACTGATCATGTGTCTTGGCTTGTTGCAATTGGACTTCATGCAGCATTAGAAAACTTTCCCAGCGGTGTTCGTCCAAGGACCACAACACATCCAACCGAAAAGGAAAGGATTCCTCCGGTAAGAGCTTATGTTCTAGTGCCACCCTGAAGCTAGGTACCACCAACTCCATGGGTGCAATGGCCTCCAGCCCATATGCCAATTTAAAAGGCGTATTCCCTATAGCCACTTTGTACGTAGTGTGGTATGCCCACAGAACTAAAGGAAGGAATTGATCCCAATGCTCCGAACATTCCAGAACTAATTTCTTGAGCATATTAAGTAGAGTTTTATTGGTACTTTCAACAAGACCATTGGCACGAGGGTAATATGGAGAGCTAAATATATGGACAATCTGCAGGGTGTGGGTAAGTGTTTGCAGTAAGGAATCAACAAAATGTGTGCCCTAATCTGAAACAATCTCTAAGGGAAGACCGAACTAAGGAAACACATCAGTCATCAAACATTTAAACACCACAAACTCAGTAGCGGATTGTAAAGCCCAAGCTTCGGCCCACCGAGTCGCATAATCTGTACAAGTAAGTATATATCGATGATGAGTCATCGTAGTCGGAGGTGTAATAGGTCTAATGAAATCCAAGCCCCACTTTTGAAAAAGGTTCAAGGTAAGCAATAGGTTGTAATGGAAAATGATGTCATTATAAAGGTTGTTCGAAACGTTGGCAAGCATCACACGTTTTAATAGAAGTAGCAATATCAGGTTGCATAGTGAGCCACCATAAGCCACAGTGCAGAATTTTCCGGTAAGTAAGATCGACCAAAAAATGACCATCGGAGGGAGTAGAATGTGCCATGGCAATAACCAAAGGAACTTCATGGGGTGGAATACACCGTAATAGTGCACCGGAAGGATCCATGTAATACAACTCTCCCACAATGAGCCGGAACTCCCGATTATACATTGCCAATTTACGACGAGCCAAAGTAGACGTATGAGTCGGGGGGCTTCCGCTGGTGAGGAAGGTCAGAAGAGTATCATAATATGATGGGGCCACTAGGAGCTCCTGTCCCTCATCTTGGACCGGATCAGTCGCATAAATAGCAAGAGTGGAGTCATCAATGCCACTGGGAGGTTCACCGAAATCAAGCCGAGATAAGAAATTAGCTAATGCATGAGTTGATCCCGGACGATGTACAACCACGTAATC
The DNA here is from genome assembly GCA_020310875.1 of Ceratopteris richardii. Classification (NCBI taxonomy): domain Eukaryota; kingdom Viridiplantae; phylum Streptophyta; class Polypodiopsida; order Polypodiales; family Pteridaceae; genus Ceratopteris; species Ceratopteris richardii. The sequence goes on along the minus strand of CM035408.1, from coordinate 24,796,544 downwards.
AAATTCTTGCAGTAACAACACCCACCTGGCTAATCTGCCCCCTAAGTGTTGCTGACGGACAAGATAGACCAGAGCAGCATGATCCACATGGAACGTAAATTGGCATCCCAACAATTAGTGTTGGAATTTCTTCATCGAATAAACTAAGCCGAGGCATTCTCGCTTAGTGAGTGAGTAATTCCGTTGAGCAGCAGCTAACTGTCGACTAGCATAATAGACAGGATGAAACCACTTATCCTATTGTTGCATGAGCACACTACCAATGGCAATGTCCGATGCATCCACGAAGACATGGAATGGGAGCTGCCAGTTTGGTGCTTGCAGTATAGGAGCTTGGGTTAATAGTGTTATCAATCGATCAAAGGCAATTTCGCACGCTTCTGTCCACACGAACTGTCGGGGAGTACTAGTAATCAACCGATTCAAGGGTATGGCTAAGTGTGCGAGCCACTGAAGATGTCATCCATGCCAGTGTATTTGGCCAAGGAATCGCATAACCTCCTTGGGTGTCATCGGAGCAGGTGCGTCTAATACGGCTTGCACTTTGTCTGGATCCACCTGAATACCTTGCTTTGAAATAATATGACCGAGCAACTTGCCACAAGAAACCGAAAAGACTGACTTGTTGGGATTGTACACAACCGAAACTCTCGACACTTAGAGAAACAGCACCGAAGGTGGTAAAGATGATTCGATGTATCACCTGATAACGAAAAATCATCCAGATATACTCGCATAAAGGTCGTTAAATAGGGGGAAAATATTTCTTGCATACATCATTTGGAAGGTATAGGAGCATTACAAAGACTGAACCACATCAGAGTACATGCATATACACCCCAATTTGTAATAAACGTAGTCTTTGATATGTCCATTTTAGCCATGCGCACCTAATTGTAACCACTGTAACCATCCAAAAAGGAATACATCTACATCATCGAGCATTGTATCTAGAAATGGAAGTAGGAAGGGATCCGGTACAATCATCCCATTTAGTTTCTAGTAATCCACACAGATATGTAGCTGCTTATTTTTCTTTGGAACTATAACAATAGGTGAAATCCATTCTGCATGCTCAATGGGAACGATGAAACCAACTTTCAGCAAGCGATCCAATTCAGCCTTCACTTGTGCAGCATAATTTGGGTTCATGCGGTAACTGGGTTGCTTAATTGGGCGTGCCTCCGCCTTGAGCATCACACGGTGTTGATAGATACGAGGGTCCAACCCTTTCATATCTCGATAATCCCATGCAAATACGTCTTGGAACTCTCTTAGCAACTGTAGTAGAGTATTTTGAAAAGCTTCCGGTAATCCTGCATTAATCTTCATCGGTCGTGGTGTTTCCTCATGTCCCAAATCGCAGGTGGTAAGTTGATCTTCCGGTACATAAAATTGTCGTGGCATGGGTATATCCTCTAGTGACAGGAATAAATGTTGGAAACTCGGGGCATTCAAAGCTGGATCCATCTCTAGGTTCCTTTCTTCTAGAACGGGAACTACTGAACAGACGGTAGGACTCAAATTATCTGCAACCGCTTGTAAGTCAACTGACCCCAAGGTGAGCAAATCCTGGTTAGCCTTGAGAAAAGCTTCTTCTTCATCATCTGAAAGTCCATCCAACATATGCACAGGTTCGGCTACGTAGGGTTGAGCATGGAGATCGCATGGTTTCATCTCATCTAAAGGAACGACATACTTCCGATGGTTGATTTTGAAAATAAGCTCGTGTGCTGACCAGTCTTGCAATACTTTGGCTTGTTTCAGCTAGGGCCCTCCGAACAGCAAGTTGTAGTCCAGAGTTGAATCAGGTAATTCTAGAACAACAAAAGTCATTTTGAACACCACTCCCTGAAGAGTAATGGGTATATCACGTACCAAACCCACCGAACATACCCTGGACTGATCCGCCATCCTCACAAAAAACTGAACAGGTTCAATTTGAGTCCATCCGAGCCGTTTACAAAGAGCATCTATCCCAATATTCACACCAAAGCCTCCATCAATTAACACGTGGTTGATTTTATGGTTTTTATATCATACCGTAATAAAAGGGATGACATGGTCCACCGTCGCATCAGTTTCTGGACTAATAGTAGTTGTAGTAGGTGTACATGAAGATTCGCGACAAACTTGTTGCTGAAATTGTTGTCGTACACCCAGAACCAAGGCTAACAATTGCCCCAACGATATTGTCCCTATTATCCCACGCCTTCTTCATCGTGATGCTTGATCGGTATTTTTATTCTCCGCCCGATTTCTCCCTCTGTTCTGACTCGACGTTCCTTTCCTCTCTACGTGTTCCGGTTGACCGACTCACCATAATATTTCTGTTTTCTTACCTAACTATGATTAGTAGCCGCCTTAGGTGTCTAAGATTCTGTTAATGCATGCATGTTGCCATTATGTCTGTATATTTCTAACACTGCGTGATGATTATGTTTCTTCCCGCATGTTCATTCAGTGTTTTTACTTAATCCCGTTCTCCCCTCTATTTTCCGTTATTGAGTCTTTGTGCGATTGTGTATTCTAAGTTTCCTCTTGTTTTCGTGCTCTTGTACTTGCCATGAAAGCTTTGGCTAACATTGCTACCTTTCTTGCTGGTCTCGCTCCGAAATTGAGCGAGTTTCTACACATTCGTGGCCTTCTCGCATTTGCTGAATTGCCCTGGCATTCGGTGGAATGCCATCCTATCTTTGCGCAGATCATATCTGTCATTGCTTCTATGCCCGCTACCGAAACCTGCTGGCCGCTAGCTTGCCTTAAATCATGTGCAGTCGTTACCCTTAACACAGTTGCCGAGGGATTCCATCTCCCTCAGGAGGGTCTTGTAGATGGACCTCTCTTATCGATATCCACTATGAAAGAGCTATTTCCATGCCACTCTTCCAACACATTCGCCATACTTTGTCGCCCTGAACCGGAGTGCACGGCACTCTAGTTCCTAGTCGCTGCCCTTAACCTCCAAAAATGCACATATGGCATTTCTCGCCCCTTCTATTCTATGATCGACACCGCAGCAAGAGAAGTAGTTAATTTTGCTTCATTCTTCTTCGGGCACATTCACTGGGAATGACAGGCAATTTCTTGGCAATTGGCCAAGAACGAGATACCTCGAACCTGCTTGCCGCATCTACTGACCTTCCTCCTCCCGACAATTCAGGCAGTGCAACCTCCTCCATTGAATACCTTTCTCTTCCATGAGGAGTCTCTACAAATGATGGAGGTCGACGACAATGTGGATCTCTTGCAGTTCTTCAAAGGGAAGCGCCACAAACTGAGCCCCTCTCACAGTAAAGCACCGTCATCCTCAACTGTTCAGTTGCAGGACACCGCTTCTTCTACCCATATTCTTTCTACTCCACCATCCCCTTAAGACCAAGTTAATCATGACACTGTTATTAAAGGGGTTCACCCTAATGATACGATCGTGCAACCAAAATCTCATCCACAAGAGCCAACGCCCGACATGGCCATGGAAACTGCACAACTCGCACATAACACAGAACTTGAGGAGAAGATTGTGCAACCGGGTGTCTCGTCTCTCGTGGTAACAACTCTTGCTTTGCTCTCTTCATCTCAAAACCCACCTCTGCCTCTGTCTCCGTCAAAGGTGCCTTTGCCGCCTAGTCCCCCTTCCTCCCCATGTCATTCGGCAGCCCATCCTCTTCCTTCCTCCCCTGATTACTCCCCTCCCTCCTCGTCCGCCACCGTTTCTGCTAACTCCTCTCAACCAATCTCCACCTCTATAGTACCTGATTCATTGGCCCAACTAGCTTAGATCGGTAACTATCTCATTCATCTCTCCACTCATCTTCCCCATCACCTCCAAGTTTCCCAACAATCCCTCCGACAATAGTACCAATCCAAGGTAGACATGCTTGAAGCGGACATCGCACCACTTCAAGAAGAGGTGCTCACAGCCAAAGCTGAAGCTAGTTCCTTCGAGGAACAGATTAGAAGTCTTCAAGTAGAGTTGAAAGAGAAGAAGGACATCATTGCAGCTCGCGATGATGAGATTAGTCGGTTGACTCAGACCGTGATTGACAAAGAGGATGCCATGACAGCTTTGGGCAATCTTCTCGAGACCACCCATGTTGATTTTGCTATAGTGGAGCAAAAGGTCAAGAGATGGCGGATTTAGCCTTACAAGCTGAGACTAAATTAAAGAAAGTCACCGAGGATCTCTTTCAGAAAAGTCGCTCCCTGGAAGAAGAAATTGGATGCAATATTCAGTTGAAGAAGGATATCGAAGCCATCCAAAAGGAGCGACAAGATTTTCATAAAACTATGCAATTCCACTCTCAAGAGCACAGAGAAAAGCAACTGGGTATCCAGGCTGAGCGCTTATCGCGCATTGATGCAAAAATTGCGGATATGAAGCTAAGACGAGATGCGGCACTTGCCAATGAGTTCTACCTTCAAGAAGCTTTTTTGCAGAGTCAAGCCAACGTCCTCCTTTCCCAAGTTATCACTGCCAGCTCTATGCGGATTGATGCACATCAGGTTGAACCACAAATTTTGAAGGAAATGTTGGACTCCTTGAAGCAGAAAATCACACAAACCTTTAAATTAGCGAGATCTATGTATATTCAAGGAATCATTGATGATTCCGAAACCTTGTAATTTTCCCTACTAGGTTCGAGTCCACCGTGTGTGCTAGTGTAAGCCGCCGGAATATTATTTAGTATTACTTAGCGGAATCATTGTAGTTAGAACACTCGCGCACCAAAAGGGTGTAGCGAAACCGTTGTATCGTTTCTTTTTAATACAAAGAATATGCGTGGAAGAGACGACAGAGAATCGTCGGCCTGTTCGGTCCGGGTGATGATCTGGAGTTGATTATGGTTTGAAGTTATATTAATTGCAGAATTGTCTATATGAATATGTAGTTAAAGTGAAGTAATCAGGTATTATGTTAATGTTATCGTATTGAAGTGAAGTGTGGCGGTATTGTAAAGAAGAAGTGAACGTGCTACGTATAAAATTGTGATAATCGTTAAAAACAATATGCCCTGAAGTGCACTGGAATCTTCTGTAATTGCCGGAGTTAATCAATGAAATTGATTGTCGAAAGTTAAGCAGTGAATTGGGAAAATATGTATAGGGCCTCTGATTTATCAGACCCCTGACCATCCCAAGAACCCATGAGTAAGAATAGAGTAACTATAAAATTAACATCGTAAAATTAACATTGGTCGGTGCCAGTGTTAATTTTACAGTTACTCTGTTCCTACTCATGGGTTCTTGGGATGGTCAGGGGTTTGGTAAATCAAAGGCCCTATATATATTTTCCCAATTCACTGCTTAACTTCCGACAATCAACTTCATTAATTAACTCCAGCAATTACAGAAGATTCTAGTGCACTTCAGCGCATAGCGTTTTTAACGATTATAGCAATTTTATATGTAGCACGTTCACTTCTTCTTTACAATACCGCCACACTTCACTTCAATACAATAACATTAACATAATACCTGATTACTTCACTTCAACTACAGATTCATACAGACAATTCTACAATTAATATAACTTCAAACCAGAATCAACTCCAGATCATCACCCGGATCGAACAGGCAGGCGATTCTCTGTCGTCTCTTCCGTGCATATTCTTTGTATTAAAAAGAAACGATACAAAGGTTTCGCTACACCCTTTCATTCCGCGATTGTTCTAATTACAAGGATTCAACTAAATAATACTAAATAATATTCCGACGGCTTACACTTCTCTTTGGTTGTCTTCAATATTTTTTGAAATGTTACCTCTTTTGAGGTCCTCGGCCGGCTCTCCTAGAACTATGGTTTCCATAATAGGTTCTTCTTCTTCTTCCCTAATTGATATTGTAAAGCATGAAACATGATTAGTCTCTTCAATCCAATCCATTATTTCATCTAGATCTTCTGTAGATAATTCCTCTGCTATGTTGTTATGTTCTTTGAATTCCTCCTTAATGTCATGTCTTTTATTCTTTGATGACTCCAATTCTGTATGGAGCTCACGTGATGCCCATTGGGCCACCCAACCAACCGTAGGGGTAGCTCAAGGAGGAGGGTAAGTTGCCCATTTAGGTTCCCAACTTGGAGTTCCTTGAGTTGAGAATGGAGCCTAGGCCTCTAGAGTCGCCCAATTTTGTGGTGCCCAATTTGGTGGAAAATTCCTCTCCCATGTGCGAGGAGTGTGGGCATTCAATTTCCATCGATTCTATGCAATAATCTGGCAGTGACGATGTCAAGTCTTCTCCTATGCCATCCTTAGGAGGTCCAACTGGTACAAGTTTCACTTATGGGAGGTGGAGGTGCCCAATTTCCATTCCTTGGAGGTCAAGGTGCCCCCTCCTGTCTTGATGCTTCTACATTCTCCACGACCCATGGCGGTGGTGGTGTAGCCCAAATGCTTGCTCCCTCTTGTTCAACTATCTCTTCTTCTTCTCTGCCATTATCCTTGTTGTCTTCCTTTGTGGTTTGCTCTGGATGGAGAACAAATTGAGAAGTTCCTAAGGCTTCATTAGTTCCTCCTTCCATTTGGAACTGCATCATTACTTTATCTATTGTAGCTACCCATAAGGGATTACTACCCTAGTCATGTACAACTCTACTATGGCATAGTCATGGCCTCCCTATAAGGAGAGGAAATTCTCCCTTTACCTTGGGAAGTGTTCTAACCACAAAATCCAATACAAAGTTTAGATTTTGAATGATGCCCTCTACCTTTTCCACTATGCCTAGTGGAGTTACCCTACTTTGTTCTGCCAAAGAAATTGTAAAAGGAGAAGCTTTAGTTGGTCTTAAGTTTAATAATGACATTGTGTATTTTGGCATAAGATTAAGCTGATATCCTCCATCTACTATTACTCTTGCCAAGGAAGTTCCATTATTTTTTACAATTAGCTTACAACTCTTGTAGTATGTAAGAGGTATCATTCCAAATAAATCTGATATGTAAGTTTAGGGCATGTGCATATGTGGAGAGATGAGTGTGGTGGAGCCTTGTACCCCACTTAATAGGTGCCAGGATCTAGACCATTTATGGCAACAAGTACCTCTTCTCTAAATCCAAGACCCATGGCCAACAAGTTATAGAGAGATGCTTGTTGGTAGGTGTTTTCCAAGACTTGAATCACAATAAGAAGGCCATCTTGGTTGTTTCCCGAAGTAGGTCCATCATGAAATTGCCTTAGATCTTCCTTGGATACTTCATAGGCATTTTTGGACAATTCTTATATGGTGGGACATCTTTGAGTAGGGAACACACTTTGAAAATGGCCATACTCCCCATAATGGTAACACATTATAGTTCTACATGGTTAGATTTGAAGAGACCTACCTTCTTGCCTCTATTGTCCTTGATTATTGTAAAACATAGTAACAGAAAGTGTTCCTATGGGTGGTATGGGTGGTTGCCCTAACACAAAAGATTGAGTAGTACTTACCCATTGAGTAGTTGATGGCTATCATGGTACCATATTTTGGTTTCCAAGACCCTCAAAAAATAACAATCATTGGCCTTATGGCCTTCCTTCCCACAAAATTTACATTGGACACTCCTAGGTGGTGTGTCCTTGAGTAGTATAGAGAGAGAACCATAGTCCACATCTTACCTTCCTTAGTGTCCTTACCTCATTGAGCTCATTATTTTGGGTGAGCTCATTAGAGGTACTTTTGTGTTCTTCCTAGTTCTTTTGAAATTTTAAGGCTTCTAACACCCTCCTTAATGTTGACAAAACATCTTCATCTTGGGAAGGAATCTTACCTTGTTGAGTTCCAAAGTAAACCCATGTGGCCTCAATCCTTGTATTGCCACCTTGAACTATTTTGAAGTGGCATCCAACTGTAGTAGCTCTATCAGTTTCTATTGGGTGGACCTCGGAAAAGCTTTCTCCACCCATTTCTTGATCAGAAAGTCCCCTAGGGCATTTCGTAATCTTGTAACCAGTGACCTTGCCCGTGCCATTAACTCTGAGAAGGACTCTTCTACATGCAATATTAGATTCTCTAGCTCATCTAATGTTCTTTTTGTGGAGTTACCAAGCCGAAATGTCTCAATTAATTTGGTCTCTAATTCTTTCGATGTTTGAAAATGATGTTTGGCATATTTGTTGAACCATTTGTCAGCTAATCCTTCACGTGTTGATGGGAAGAGCGCCAGAAACATGTCTTGTTGTTGTTGTAGATCCATACTTTTGCATGTTGAAAGGAATCTTTGTATGTGATGATTCTCATTAGCATCACCATGAAATGAAGAGAATCTAATATTTGTCCTTGATAGTAGAGTAGAAAACTCCTCAGCCATAGAAGTGTTAGGAAATTCTATAGAATTAGAAGTAACTTGGGGCAAAGGCTCTTGAGTCTTTGCTTTATCCTCTAATCCTTCTAATCTGGTGACTATCTCCAGTTTTCTTAAGGAGGATAGGCTTCTTATTGGTGTTAAATAGGGGTATAGTCTCCTTCTATGATAGCTATTAATTGGTGTCTTCTTAGGACTCAATTGATTCTCTTTACGAGCTCTAGTGTGTGTCATGGATCATCTTGGAATTTTTTGCCTAGAGAGGAGAAGGGCTACAACTCCAACTTAATCAGGCTTACTAGAGAAGAGTGACGGAGTAGTTACCCAACTACGGAGGAGGGAAAAGTGAATGGATGAGTTGCCCAATCTATGGGGGAGGCATATGGAGGAGTCTCCCAAAAATTTGGAGGTGGTGATGGAGGAGTCGTCCACAATTGGCAAGCTTAACAGCGGAGTGTAATCGAGTAGTCACCCAAATATGGAGGGAATAATGAATAGAGGAGACACCCATGCTATGGGGGAGGTGTATGGAGGAGGCACCCTGAATATGGAGGTGGTGATGGAGGAGTCACCCACAATATGGAGAGTTGGCTTCAAGCACAAAAATAATTCTTAAGTGTGAGGTAGGCTAACCTGCACCTAAGAATTAAGAAATTTTAATGCAAGATGGCACTATACTAACCTAAATATTGAAGTTGCCTAAAAATGGCTACCTTTTTTATTACTCTATCTAAGTGATTTCTCAAGGAAATCTCTGGAAGCGATGTCCACCCAATGTTCAAAATTTTCACATGTATATGGTGAAGTAGTATGTGGATACAGTGAATGCAAAATGCACTACTCCTGGAGTAGCATATTGCAATTGGAGAAAAAAAAGGAATACCTAAGAGGAAGACATAGAAACAATGGGAAATAACAAGCAAAAGTGATAAGATAGAACAACAAGATAGAGCACAAGACAGAGCAACTCGTAAATTATTCTTCTAAGCATAAGAGTAGTGACAACTCAATACAACTCGATCTTTTCAACCATCCAAGTATCCTCACACTAGCATTCACTAGTAGCAGGTTTGATGGTCCAAGGATGAGCAAGAAAGATCTCTCAATTGTTTGAACTAGCTCTAGGTTTGCAATCTCTCTCCTTAGATATCTATCTTCATCTATCATCTATCATATGTCCCTTTATTTGAAGAACCTTCCTTTTATAGACAAGGGATAGGTTATAAGAAGAGTGGTCTATTACAAAAGCGTAATTGGCAATTAATGCATTGGGTAGTTTTAATTATCAGTACCCGAGTACCAGACTTTGTCTTGTAGCGCTGAGTGATCAAGGTCCACTTGACCGCCTTGTCAGCTTTGGAATTGTCACCTTGCGAGGGCTTGATCCACTTTTCCCTAAGTGAATTTCAGCGTCTTGGTGCCCCCTTCTAGCAACTCGGTTTCAAGGCACCCAATTTGCTCCTTGGCACCCAATTTCGGCACTTGGGCTCCTAGGCAGCGAGTTGAGGTATCTACTACCTTCTGCCCTATTCTTCAAAAAAAAATTGTTCTACACATATATCCCCCCCTTGGAAGCAAAGGTAGTTTTGTGTTGATCTGCACATGCAATTGCTACTTGATTATGATGTAACAAACCATGTAAAAATCTATAAACCTCTTTGTCAACTACCCTTTCCAAAAGATGAGCAATGGTTGGAAGTGGATAACTACCACTAATGATCATAGCATGAGACTGATGTAGACTCTTAGTTTGCCATTCCTTGGGCATAAAAGCTATCATGCACACCCATTTGATGTGCTCAATCTAATAAATGAAATTTGCCTCTAAGAGTTTATCAATCTCCTCCTTTACCTTGGTTGAGTATACATGATTTCAAGTGCAAGGCCTTTGTTCAGAGGGTTTTGTGTCAAGTTCCATAGGGATTCTACGGGCACAAATCAATAGCTCAACACCCTTAATATCCATATATAACCAAGAAAAAACATCTCTATACTACTAGGACAACCCTTTCAATTGATTCTCTTCCATTTTTGATATGTTGATCCCAACGTACTTGCACTTTTCTTCTCCATATTCTACTGTGATTACCATCTTTTTATTTCCTTCTTAGTTGTTGCAAGAATCTCTTATTTTGGCTTCAAACTTAAGTCTGAAAGCTATTCTCGTTTAGTTCTTTAAATTTGTATAGGGGATACATGTACTTCATAGGATCTCTAATAGAATCATTGACATGGATTTTTTTCAAGAACTCATGTTATGAATCTAACTTAGATTCCATATGATAAAAAATGAAGTCATCATTGAACTTTCATCTTGAACCAATAATGGACCACCTTCCTCAATTTCCTAAATAACTGTTAGCATGAACAATCCATTAAGATCATATCTTTCCACATCACAATGTTGTGTTATAGTATTCTCATGAACAAAGAAGTTCATGGCAGATAAGATTTGCATTTAGCCCTGAGGTTCAAAATCTTCATCATTGAATCATTGAGGAATATAAGCTAGATCTTCAATTGATTTGTCTTGAATTGCTAAATTCATAGGATCTCTCATAATAATTGTCACTCTTCTTTGTGAGCTTGCTTATGAGCCCATATGTTTACATCCTCATTCATCCAAATCTCAATTTCTAATTATTTATACAAGGGGGAATCATCTCCATTGTTATATACATTATTCCACTAAATTGGAGGGATATCTCTATGCTCAAAGGTATGGAGATTGATTCTAATTGTTATTCCCAAGTGTTGTAGATATAGAGCATTACTAGCTTAGTTTTGCACCACTTCAATTGATGCATTAATGGTCTTCCTAGAATCCTCTCATAATTAGTGACTTCGATGAAGTTGCAAATAGCTAGAGTGTGATCTAATCAACTCCACAAATGTTCAATTTCATGTTCTCTAGAAAAGAAATAAGTCTCTCTATATGTCCATCAACCAATTGCAATTCTAAACAAGTGGGATGCAATGGAGCTTTTCCCACACAGATTTAGTAGATATTTCTATGCATGATCCACCATTAATGGGGCTTTGTTTTAACTCTTTTTGCTTACTAGGTTTTTTATGAGAATTGTGTAGCTCTTGGTCCATCACAGAAGTGAGGATGGCTTTTTGAACTACAATTGTGTGTGTTTTCTCTCTAAGTAGGCTATGTACTTCAAAAATTTTCCCGAACAACTCAATGACCTATTTGTACATGCTAAGCCTTTCTTTCTCTAATTTGTCATTAGGGCAACAATGATGGTGTGTATCAACATTAGGTTCACTCTTTACCTGAGCCTCATATGCCTCGAACATCATTTTTAAGTCCTCAAAGAGTGGATCTACTAGTTTTTTTTTCTCAAAAGGTTTCCTATTCTTGGATTCTACTAATCTTTCTTGACGAACATTAATGCATGTCTCTTGAAGTTCTTTTTCTAGGATTCCTACTTCCATTTCTTATTTTTTACTAACTTCTTGTGTTGTTTCCCAGTCAAGTTTCTTTTCTTCTTTTTCTTTCCCTAGATGGTTCTATATTGAGGGATTGAGAAGGTGAAAAATCTTCCTCCAAGTTTGATTGGTTGGACTCTTGATTCTTGGCTTGCTCTTTAGATTGAGCTTGTGTAAGTACTTGAAGATTATCACATAACCTTAGGAGGAGATGGTTGAACCACGTCCTAAGAGGGAGGATTAGGAAATAATCCTCAACCATGGCTTTTGGGTCAAGTGGTTAGCCCATTCTACTTCTGGTTGGGAGGTTGTGAGTTCAATTCCTAACATTGGTATCAGAGCCTCGTTGAGGAACTTGGGCAACATGGAGGTAAGAAGCCTCATATGTGGGCGCTTAGAAAGCGCTTGACTGTGGGTGATCTGAAACTAGCAATAAATGAAGGCGCATGAGCATTTGGGAACCAAAGGATATCTTGATAGGTTCAAGTGCTAGAATTTGTGATTGGCGGAGGCACTCAAATGCGAAAAGGGGCCCAAGCTAGATTCAAGCATTGAGGACAATGCTCAATCTAAAGGGGAAGGAATGTGGCATAACCTTAGCCACCGATGGTTGAATCACGTCCTAAGACAAAGGATTAGGGAGTGATCCTCAACGATGGCTTTTGGGGCAAGTGGTTAACCCATCATACTCTTGGCTGGGAGATTGTGAGTTCAATTCCCAAAAAGAGGCACTTTCCCTTCATAATCACTACCACTTTCCATGATTTTCATCATTTGTGGTGTATGCACAATATTTAAGGATTCTAAGTGCAATCTTTAATCAAATGATATGATCCACAATCCTTGTGAAATCCTTCAATCTTCCAAGTAAAGGCTCTAGAGGGCTTAGGGCATTTCTTCAAGGAATGATCACTGCCACATCTATTGCATGGACCTTTAAGAACAGGTGCACCTTTTGTGCATTTTTTTCTATAGACAAATCCTTTCTCTACATCGTAGATGCCTATGCTAGATTTATCAATCCAAGTGGAGTTATTGCTAGTGCTTGCAAGATAATAGGCTTCTTCTTGGTACCATTTACCCTCAGCATAAGTATCCTCTAGATACTCATTACTATCCTTTGGGTATGTTTATGAAATATTTGGCTAGTATCTACTATTGTTCGATCTATTGGGATGATCACCCTTTTAGTATTTTCCTCAGCATACTTGACTAGCATTGTCATGGACATAAAAGAAACTCTCTTGAACTCTACATTACATGTGAATTTCTTTATCTCATGTTGGTTCACAATTTGTAGAAAGTAATTCTATCATCACATCCAAAACATGCCCACATCCTAAGATCTTTTGTATGTTTGCTTAATTTTGACATTTGAAGGTCTTGTTTCAATTTGTGGACATCATTGATATCATCATTTTGTAATTACCCTTCAATATCTATAGAAGGAGGGCTTGAACACCCATATCCTTAGTCTTGCAAATGCCATTCTTAGGATCTCAAGGATTCATGATCTCCAAGTAAGTACTTTCCAAGATCCATTTCTGCTCTTGTTTCTTGTTGTACTCTTCTCTAGTCTAGTATTATAGACATCTTGTCTTGTCCTCTTGCAATCTCTTGAACTCTACATTTCATGTGTTTTTCTATATCTCATGATTGGCTCATAATTTGGAGAAACTAATGCTATCATCACATCTCAAACATACATAAACCCTAAGATAATGTGTGTGATTGCTTAATTCTCACATTTGAAGATCCTATTTTGAGTTGTCGACATCATCGATGACATCATCAATTTGCAACTGCCCTTCAACACCTATATAGGGAGGGCTTGACCACCATATCCTTAGTCTTGCAAATGCTGGTCTTGGGAGCTCAAGGAACCCTGATTTTCGAGTAAGCACTTTCCAAGTTCCAATACCAGTTCTAGTCTTATTGCTTGCTCTACTCTTGTCTAGTCTAGTATTTTGGACATCTTGTCTTTTCCTCTTGTAATCTTGTAGTATCATATCTTTTCTAGTTATTTCTTGTACCTAGTTCATCTTCCTCAAGGGAGTTCTTATAATTCAAATATCTTATTTCATATCTATGATCCTGGCTTGTGGATCTCTTATATCCTATCTACTCTAGTTATCCATACCTATCAATCTCGAGTCATGGGACTTCTTGTAACAGTTCTATATTCTTCTATTAGTTCCCCTACATGGTGCTCTTTTAATCAAAAGCATAATCCATTGTCTTTCTAATGTTTTTTTCTCTTTATTGTAAGTCATCTAACCTTGATGTTATCCAATTACATGGGTTTTGGTTGAGATTTTTAAAATTATTCACCAATGTTGAGGTATGGAAAACTCTCATAAATCTATGATGAAATCGACATGGTTTCTTCAATGTCTATGGCAAGCATAACCTTTGGAGGTGGAGGTGGTTGTTGATCTAAAACAAGCCTTTCAGGAGCATTGCTCCCTTGATTGTACCTAGGGAGGATACATAGGAGGATACATAGGCCTAGGTTAATATTGTTGCCTTTGCTTGTATTATGGCTACTGATACTATTGTTGAGGTAGTCTACTATAATTTAGTTCTAAGTACTTGGGTACTTGGGTACTTTGTTGCACATGTAAGTGGTATGATCCCCATTATAATGCTTGCAGCTCCTAAGCGGTTGTGATCTTTGGCCATAAGATGTATTTATTTGCTCTTTTGCTTGATCCATTTGAAGCTTCTTTGTTACCATGTCAACAATTTGTCTGATTGAAGATTTTGATGAACTAGAGGAATCCAAAGTTTTCCTTTTAGTGTTAGAGGATGAAATACTAAGTTCAATAACTAGATTATCCTCTAAGTCCACATATTCTGTAATACACTCATTCAAAGTATTGAGCATATGAATGTATATAGTAAGTGTGATTGTCCATTTGTTAGTCCCTCTAGGGATAGAGAGATTAACTTATTCTCTAGTAGAATCTCTCCAAGTAGACATCTGACTACATATTGTTTAAAATGTCTAGTCACTACTCATATTTGAAATTGTAGATCAATGACGTTGAATCATGATTAACCCCTTGTTAGAAAAACTCGCCTATGAAATCCACGAGAAGAGCTTCTAGATTCTTGGACATGTTTATCGCCAATCGTTGAAATCAAGACACTGTTGTTCCAATCAAGGTTAATTTAAATGCCTCATACAGAGCAAAAAACTCTACGACTTGTTCCACTCTTAGGATTTGTTTGAATTCGACTATATAATCTTACGGATGACTAGGCCAATTGTAATATTTTTTCATGCACTTCACCACTTGGGATGGTCAAAGCACAAGGTTTATTAGTTGAAGATTATCCTGCTCATTCACTTGTCTGTAAACTAGTGTTGCATAAGCACGTTGTTCTTATGGTGGCACTCTCTCTTACAATCTATTTGGAGGTGCCTCGAGAACTCTTGAGTTGACTTCCTTGTGAGGATTGTCTAATGGAATCTCAAAGGGGTTCATGCTAAGTTAGGCCTACAACAAGTGATTTGCCTATTGGATCCCTCATGTCCTAAATTACTACCAAAAGATTGAGGATTAGGACCACAAAGATCACTCAAGTTCTATAATTCTCCAATAAGAGTTGCTTGATTTGTCACTGATTTCATGCAATAGAGTACGAATGTACTTGTTTTAGTACACATACACTACCACTCTCGTGGCCGGAGGAGAAAATGCTTCGAGAAAAATTTTAAAGAACTTTATGTGATTTTCACACTGTAATAACCACCATAATATAAGGTGGCTCCAACCACACAGATATATTGAAGTGGAAACCCAAAGCCAATACATACTTCAATTGATGACATGTTCGACCACACTTTGTGACTCAACAAGTATGAATTGTTAAACCATAATCATCCACCTCAAAGGTCCCTTGCGTAAAGGATTATCTATCTCCTCTACTAAAGCAACAATAGAGCAAGACAAGCCTCTTCATGTAAGATCCATGTGCACATTGCACAACCTTCTCACTTGCACACATGCGCAGATCATTTGCACTTTAAGTATACATCTAATTAGAACCACACTATATGGCTTTGCATGAGACACACTTGTGATATCCCATGGACGAGAGTGATTAATGAATTATGAAATCATCAATCACTTGTATACTTTTTGTTATTATTTTTTTCTTATAGATGATCTATAATCAAGCATACAATTTCTTTATGATTCCTAATGGTGAGTGTCCATGGAAAGAATCTTATTCAAATTGCCAACA
This sequence comes from Ceratopteris richardii, assembly GCA_020310875.1. Lineage (NCBI taxonomy): Eukaryota > Viridiplantae > Streptophyta > Polypodiopsida > Polypodiales > Pteridaceae > Ceratopteris > Ceratopteris richardii. The sequence goes on along the minus strand of CM035408.1, from coordinate 24,780,567 downwards.
AAAGACTCATATCTCAAAATGTGGCAACCACTAAGGGAACCAAAGTTCATAAAGACATTGATACAATTCACAATTTATTATCTACCAATACCACAATCAACATACAAAGAAAGGGTAACTATGTCACCAAACTCTTCCAAGTTATATGACCTATACATTCAATCTCCTAATGTACTCCATAATTTTGCAAACCGAGTCCTCTAGCTTTAAGGCTGATGCCCTAGCCTTTGACATTTTGCAACACTCAAATCGGCTTCAAACGAAGGTTTGCAACCTATTTTTACCTAGGATGAATGCTAGAGTTTGAAGCGGATCACTTTTTAAAAACTCAACTATAAAATAGAACTAAACCCCAAGTTGTACTTCTTGTTTTTGTTCATTTTCTCTTCTAATCAAGTGTGAATTTCTTAGGAACTATTGTGTCATGCCCATGTATGAGGCTTCCTTACATGTGTGTGTATGCATATGTGCATATGTGGAAACTCTTGGGTGAGTGTGCATGTTTCTAGTGTGCTGAAGGTCTTCATATCACTAACTTATCTTTCAGATTGACATTTTGCAAGCAAGAATCCATTGCTTGATGCCGTGTGAACGAGTCTACATCGAGCATTGATCTTTAAGTAATACATAACTAATTAGGTGATTTTTTGGTCGTCTTATTGGAGGAAGTTCTTATTGCAAGTGAAACAATCAAAATACCATCCAATAATGGTTCAAGATAGGAACGCTTCCTCTTATTGTTTTCTACGATTTTGAAGCAGCCCACTTTGTCTCTTGCCCAAGGGAAGTGCTTTGAGCATCCATATATAGAAGGCCACTTCAATAGATTACTTGGATACGAAGAAACTGTTGAATCTATTATTGTACATGTACAATCAGCAAAAGTGGCAGCTTATCTGTCTAAAAGTGAAACATGTTACACCTGCATGTTCTAACAAATCAATATTTGCTGTGGCACAACCTACTTTTCACGCTCGCACATAGTAGGCTGAGATATCATTTCATCATGGCAAAAATGCTAAGAAATACTTCCAGAAATTTTCCTCCGTATAATGAACGTGATGTGTATACCATGTCCATTGTTACATTTGGCCATGTAAGCCTAATGAAGTAATCTAAATTTTGTTGGAATATACAAAAATGCTAAGGCGCAGTAGATGTTGCACCTTCCATGGGACAATTCCATCAAGGAATACGAGTTTTATTGAAAGAATGTTGTGTATAAATTACAAGGATGAGAGCAATGCTTCCTATGGTACCTCATCGGACGAGAACGCTTCGAACATGTGCACATTCAGCACCTTGATCTTGAGCTGGAGCACGATGAATCTCTCTACCGACGTAAAAAGAATTGACTATCAAATAGTGTACAATGTTTATGGCTTTTGTCCGATAATTTGATCACTTTACAAGGAACATCTGCTATTTATCGACCCAGCTTGTCAGACCACCTTGACGTTGCTATGTTCCATGATAGCAGATGGATAGGTATCGGGATCCATTGCAGTGTTGATGACGGGTGCAACTACTATGTACATTTTCTCACTCTGGGACAGCCTGTAAGAAATGAAAGGCCGCATTTTCACACAACATCGATGGTGGATCAATCCCTGACAAATCAATGTCTGAGAATGACTTTGATATATCTTCCACGGAGAATGGTATGCTGCAAGAGAAAGATGTTTCGACTGTCATTAACCCACCTTTTCCATATACGAATAACTTAGCTAATCAAACAACTGAATTCCAAGAAATGAAGTAGCTTACCTCGAGTCATCATCTAGCAAGAACGAGTTATTTGAGGAACTATTTGATTCATCTGTCATCAATTTTCTCATGCTCGCAATAACCTGAATCATCATGAAGATTTCAATGATAGTGGTCTATGTACGAACCGAAGCAACGTAAAACTTTCTTTTGAATTTGTAAAACTAAAATGATTTTGGACCTCTGGAGGTAATTGTTTCAGGCTACACACAAACATCAGCAGCCAAACATGATTAACAATTACATGTGTCCGTGGAGAATGATTATCCTTCCCTGTGTGTGTGTCTGCATGCGCGCGCGCGCGTGTGTGTGTGTGTGTGTGTGTGTGTGTGTGTGTGTGTGTGTGTGTGTGTGTGTGTGTGTGTGTGTGTGTGTGTGTGTGTGTGTGTGTGTGTGTGTATGTGTGTGTGTGTGTGTGTGTGTGTGTGTGTGTGTGTGTTTGTGTGCGCGTGTGTTTTGTGTGACTGCATGCATGCACGCACATGAGTTTGCATGTGTCTTCGTACAAGCAGGCACACGTGCATTTTTAAGGAAAGAAAACCCCGTGGATATGGCACGCAGATTGCTCACCTCAGGAGAGACACTGTGAGTGCCATATTTGTCATCCCAATACATGGTGCTTATGCGATAAAGCTGTGGGATGCTTAATACCTGAACAATCGAAAGGCCAAAAAGGTAGGTACTCGTGAAATCATTTCCTAGAATTTAAGCCAGTATGAAACCTTAGTCATGTTGATAACTTACCGGACAGAGATCATGCGTTATCTCATCCAGTGACTTTTTCGGTTTTTGATTTACAACCTGCATCCAAAACAACGTTAACCACTAATTTAGCGCAATGAAACTTGATCTTGAAGGCTTGTTCTTCAAATAATGGACTCATCCAGCAATAAATAGCTCATTACTTAATATTAGAAAGCCTATAAATATGTTCAGAACAAAAAGAAAAAAAAAAAGAGGGGGGGATTGGGGTGTGTGTGTGTGTGTGTGTGTGTGTGGAAATAATCCTGTAAGTAAAATAAAGATGACGCACAACAACTGATAGATGGATAATCCTGAGCCGTTAAATATCTTTGTGCTACGTCAAAACCATATTATAGAGACCCAGCTGTGTCTCAAAGATGGTCGTCTCATATATGAAGAAAGACTTGTCAGACATACCAAAAACCCAACTGCTTGTCGGATGTAACTGAGTTGATCCCATGCTCGACCTGCATACTGTTTAATCAAGCAGAAGTTAGATGTACATGTTAAGCCTCATGAAGCTCTTTAAGATCTTTCGATTCTCGAATATTCATGAAAAGAGCGAATGGGAATCCATGCTTTCCTGACCTTCTCAGTTGTTTCATGTATCCACCGTTCAAGCTCCGTAAGTCCAGCTTTGACGTACTCACCGTTGCTGAATGAGCAGCATTCCCGTCTCAACAAAAGACTGCCACCAAAATTCGGATTTAAAAGGGGACAAAAGCAAGAGTTTTGAAGTGAACCGGATGAACCAACAATCACCTGTTGAAGAGTTGCACATTGATGAACGAAAATATTTGTGTAAATATCTTGCATATTAAGAAGGGAGGCACCTGCACATGCCCACGAATAAATTCGCCAGAACTACTTGAACTCCTCAGATAAAATAGGCCACAATCTTAGGGGAGAAGGAATACATGGTTACAGCGCAAGGTATTCAAGAGCTCGTTCAGACTGTTTATGATACTGTGCCAATGACTGCTTAAGAGATGCTGAGATGATGATGTTGCACTAGGAGAACGTGACTGCCCTTTCACCATGCCAACACGAGAGGTTCTTGGGGCCTAAACAAAAATAATTCATGAACTGAAGTAAAAGCTTTAAAAGACCGAACCTTGAAACGGATACATTGCCTGATTTTCTTACCTTTGCTAGTGTGTGTGCGTGTGTAACAGAGATAAATGAAATGACATATTACGTCTGCTAACGGCCAGAATGTTACAAAGAGGTCAATCTGATACAATGTCCAAGATAGAAATACTGAAAAGGAAATTAATAGATTAAGAAATAAGCAGTGAGTATGGGATAGAAGTGTGAGTGAACAAAGACTCTCTAGTGGATAATAATACAATCTCATGAGAACAATGCTCCATCTCAGAGATAATTAAGAATGAGCCGGTGCCATCACCCCTCGATATCATCCAATGTGAGGGTTTTTGCGGGAGGCCATCCATCGCATTCCAAGATGACCCAAATCATCCTCCATAATCGCCTGCTGTGCTGCGATACACTCCTTTATAGTGGTCAACATCTGGATCTCCCTAAGACTATCGCAAAACCAATCAAAATACCTTTAATTATGAATGATATCCAAGATCGGTTGTCTAGTGCTAGTGATTGGCTGAAAATTATCCATAACCTGCTGTTGAGTCAGCCTCTCTGATTTCCTACGCAGTCTGTCTCTGTCTCGTGAACTCTAGCGAAAGTAAATCCAAGCATCTTTCATCCCGGTATCTCATAACTAAGGATAATCCTCAAAACCCCTCTCTGAATAGGCAATGGAGGTGGCCCCTATCTCACAATTTGCTAGGGAATAACATTATGTAGTGCGGTTCATCCTGGGCTCCCTATGCAGTGCCTAGCATATCTTGTTCTGCACTAGAGCCTCTCTATATCTACCAGCCTCAAATCTCCGGCTCATTGGAAGATGTATGCACTGACCAATGACATCTTCCACAAAGTAAGATTCCAATGCGGATACTTTTTGGGATCAAGGGAAATCATGATAGTCTTGCATTCTAGTTGGTGGACATTTTGACTATTTCTCCAGCGCGAAATAGAATCGATCTGGCCAATCATAGAATGGGTTTGTGGGCGAGACTAAATACATGCATGCTCTCTCTCTCTCTCTCTCTCTCTCTCTCTCTCTCTCTCTCTCTCTCTCTCTCTCTCTCTCTCTCTCTCTCTCTCTCTCTCTCTCTCTCTCTCTCTCTCTCTCTCTCTCTCTCTCTCTCTCTCTCTCTCTCTCTCTCTCTCTCTCTCTCTCTCTCTCTCTCTCTCTCTCCCCAAGTTAGAGGAACAACTCGCAACTTTAGAGCATACCCTCAGAGAGTTGATAGGGAAACATAAGAAAGAAGGGGATTTTTGACTGAATGGGGTTTCCCGCAGAGTCGTCTCCCTCGAAGCCAAGGTGGAAGCCTTGGAGAAGGAGAACGAATCCCTCTGGTAAGAGCTTCTTGCTATCCACAAGCAGCACTCACGGGATGAGGAGTTGCACACTGGGCTTACTGATATGAGGACAAAACTGAACAGCATACGCGAGGAGGGGGAGATCACCCCACAGCTAGAGGACATCCGCACGACCATCAAGAAAGAGTTCATAGAGGTGGTTCAAAGAGAGCTTGAGACTAAAAAAGATGGATGGGTGGAAGTTGTCAAAAAAAAAAAAAAAAAAAAAAAAAAAAAAAACCTTCGACAAGAGGCGAAGAAGAATCACCATGAGGAGATCCACATAGTACACACCACCATTGAGGAGGAGCGGATGGGACAGGCTCGCAGGCTCAATGTCCGCATCTCCGGCCTCACAGAGAAAGACGGATCACCAAAGTAGGACGGGTGTCGCTTGTGCACACTACTTGGATATCGCGCGGATGAGCCTTTCCCTTTCACCAGAGCCTAAAGAGCAAGACGGGACACCACACGAAGCAAAGCACTTATCCTTTCGTTCTCGGATGAGGCCGTGAGGAGAGACTTCCTTAGATGACGGGCGGTATTACGCACTACAACGGGCACCCCGATCTATTTGGATGATGACCTCACACGGGTGAAGGTAGAGCAAAGACATGCATGCATGCCGCATGTCCTCCAGGGCCGACGGGAGGGGCATCGTGCCCTATACAGAGATGGTCGTGTCATCATCGATGGACGACCAATTGACTAGGGACTCGCAGCCTATGAGACAAAAGAGCAAACGGTGCGCATTTCAGTCTCGAACTGCAATGGATCTTTGTGGACACATCAAGGGCGCCTCGAGCAGGTGACGGAGGTCAAGGACATGATCTTCTTGACAGAGACACACGAGAGCCAAGGGAGGAGCCTACCGAGGATTGAGGGCTATAGGTGGGAGTTAGCTCACTGGGACAAATGCGACAGCACACTACACGTGGATAAGGAGGAGTAGCCGTGCTCTATAGACAGTCTCTACAGCACAGGGTACAGGTGGTAGCCAAAGACCAAGAGGCACGTTTCATGTGGATACGCCTCCAGCTATCAGAGAAGACAGCAGCATATTTCGTCATATGCTATATTGCACCCATCGGCTCGAGCTTCACACATACCCCCGAGCAACCCTCAGAGGGGGAGGGACCAAACACCCCATCCCCATATGATTGCCTCACTGACACCATTATGGAGTATACCGGCATGGGCGAAGTCTTCTTTGTAGGAGACTTCAATGCCCAAACTCAAAGCCACCAGTGTGATACCTACGACTTTGACAACCCTGAGATGCTCCGCACCATGGAGGACATGTCTACACTCAAAGCCTCAACCAACACCGCCACACCCACCTCATACGGCCGACACCTACTCCAAATGGGAGAAGCACACCGTCTCATTATCTATAATGGGATGGAGACCTGGCCCACCTCGGGTGGTATCACCTGCATCCCACCCACGACTATGTTATCGAACCCCCAGAGGCGACACATCTCATCACCTCATTCACCATCCCACCCATACCGATTGGAGCTCATCACACATATCTCTCCCTATCCATACGCGGCTCACCATGCACACCCCACCCCGCCACTATACAGCCACATGCCCATACCACCATTTACTTAAGACATGAGCTAGCACACATCTATAGCTCCCATGTTCATGAGGGCATCTACTCCCTTCATCCCTCTGCCCCATTGGACACCCTCACCACCCACTTCTCCTCGATCCTCCACACATCCCCTACTCTCAGTTTCCATACACCACCCTGAGCACCGCACATTCGACACGGTTGGGGCATACACCCCAGAATAGATGGTACGATGAGGAGTGTAGACGACCATACGGACACCTAAGAGCACAGAGTTTATTCTTGGGATCCATCACGAAGAGGGAGGCGCGACGACATATGCGAGCTCTCACAAAGCCGAAAGCGACGAGCTTTCGAGGAACGACACGAGGCAGAGTTGTTTGACCTTCTCATGAGTAGGGATTGCGCCACCACGTGGAGGGCCCTACCTGAGCCACGCCCACCTACACCCATAGCAGATCCTCATATTTGGCACACTTATGCCCAGAGGTTATATGACGTCCCAGGACAGCCCCCATTGCCGATTCCTCCCACACCGTGTCCTGTGATATCCACCCTAATCACGGTAGGCATGGTACAATAGGCAATCCATAGGCTGCAGCATGACCGTTCAGCAAACCACACGAGACTACAGGGAGAGCACTTTATATATAAAGTCGATGTAGTTTCCCACCTAACCGCTCACCTCTTCAACCGTGCTTTGGTTGAGGGGTTACCTGACTCGTGGACTATGCATACCATTGCATCTATCCACAAGTCGAGCGATATGATGGATCCGCGGAACTAAAGGACTATTATGATAGGCCACATCCTAGCCAAGATCTACGGGGCAGTACTAGAGGCAGAGCTTAGTACACACGCTGAGGGAGCTCGAATCAGAGCACCCGGCCAAGGAGGCTTCCACCGCACTTTTTCCACCATCGACCACATCTTCGTACTTCGTTGCGTGATTGAGAGCGCATGCGAGGAAGCGGAGACTATACTATTGCTTTGTGGATTTTCGCAAAGCCTTCGACATGGTCACTCCAGAGAGACTATTACGGAGACTCCAGGAGTTAAAGCTACCATCAGACATGTTATGGCCCATCCATGCTTTGTATACACGAGTCATAGGTAGGGTGTGCTGCCCCGACATCCTTTCAGACAGCCTTGTTAGCACCATTGGTGTAAAACAAGGTTGCACTCTCTCACCCACTCTCTTCAATCACTACATCGAGGAGATCACAGAGTATATACAACGAGCAGAAGGGCCAGGAGGAGACCTCGGAGGTACGCAAGTACACATCCTATTATATGTTGATGGCATTGTCTTGCTTTCAAAGTCACAGGATGGGTTGTAGTCACATTTACAAGCGCTCGATACCTTCTGCATGGAGAGAGGACTCACAGTGAACCTTGGCAACACCGAGGTCATGATCTTCCACACCTCCAGGGGAGTGCACCGTCGCGCCTCTTTCACCAGGGCTGGAGGACAGATAGAGGTAGTGGACTCCTACATCTACATAGGTGTCACCTTCTCCAGCAACACTGGTATTCTCCATGGCATAGGCAACGAGAGATAGATTGACACAAGGCTATGCGGCGTTTGCTCGATTGGAGAGACGCTGCTCTCAGGTACATTTTCAGAAGCCTCTGACTAAGGGGTGGCTCTTTGATACTCTAGTGACACCCGCACTGATGTACGCAACGGCAGTATGGGCACCAGGCATCACGGAGGAGATGTGGACGTAGATTGAGAGGTCCCAGGTCACCATGATCTCATGCTTGCTCCCGAGCAAGCCCTCCGTTGCACATGACATTATACGAGCTGAACTTGGCAAATCACCGATGCTAGTGGAGGCCCTCTTTCAGCAGGTGACCTTTATTCTGAGAATCATAGAGCTCCCCACCAATCGACTCACAAGGCTTGCATTTGAGAGCTCTAGACATTTGGCACAAACAGGACATGAGGGAGTATCGTATGCACAGACCTACCAATGGTTGGCAGACCATGGCATGAGCATTACCGACCTCCCCCCTTTTCAGTATGACCTCTCTTCTCCCTACATTACCCTGTCTCGTTCGAAGAGGAACAGGATCATCCGTCAAGACCTACTACAGATACACGTCAGGGAGACATGGATAGCACTACGAGAGCCTCTTCCCACAAAGAGGCAACACTACAAAGAGCACTTCCTAATAGTCACAGTAGATGGTTTCATTCAGAGACCATGATACGTGGATACATACATGGAACCAACCGAGAGAGTGGCCATTGGGCAGCTCAGAGTATCATCACACCAGCTCGAGATTGAGGTTGGGCGAGCAACACATTCCCCCAAGGATGAGAGATTATGTAGGATATGCCGAGAGGAGGTGGACGACGAGGAGCACTACACATGTAGATGTCAGGCATATGAGGATATCAGAGACCGCTACCCACAGCTCTTCAAGGGGCCCACAGAGATCAGGGCTTTATTGGAGACAGAGGACCAACATCCTCCTCTAGGTCGTTTCCTAGTAGAGCTCCAACACCGCCGTGCATCGCTTCTCAAGCACATGGAGATACACCCAACCCGCCAGCCTCATATAACACATTTTTCCAAACCCATAGCCGCCCGAGAATCGAGCTCAACACGGAGTGTCACATTACAGAGACCAGAGGAGCTAAGACGACAACACCGACGACCGAGACCCCCACTCTCGAGAGCCTGTCCCCACCAGAGAGTTTAAGGAGATTCACACACACCATGACATGGAGATATGAAGACCTTAGCAGCGCACCCCTGCCGATTTTACGTGCAGAGCATTTTGGGGCTCACCATGATGCCTTACCCATCGATGCATTATATCCTACACCCACTCCAGGCATTTAGAGGGTTATGACACCACTGAGCCTCCCCTCCCTATGCATATCATATTTGTATCTCACCTCTTCAGCATATAGAGTGCATACCCATAGCACCCCACACCCTCGACGCAAGCTATTATCCACTCCTTTTATACTCTGTTTTGTACTCACATTTTATTTTATTTTCCTTTTGGGATCACAGTGGATTGGATCATACTCATGTATATGTTTTGTCTCATAGGCTGGTTTTGGCCTCTAATAGACGTTAACAAGTCTCTCTCTCTCTCTCTCTCTCTCTCTCTCTCTCTCTCTCTCTCTCTCTCTCTCTCTCTCTCTCTCTCTCTCTCTCTCTCTCTCTCTCTCTCTCTCTCTCTCTCTCTCTCTCTCTCTCTCTCTCTCTCTCTCTCTCTCTCTCTCTCTCTCTCTCTCTCTCTCTCTCTCTCTCTCTCTCTCTCTCTCTCTCTCTCTCTCTCTCTCTCTCTCTCTCTCTCTCTCTCTCTCTCTCTCTCTCTCTCTCTCTCTCTCTCTCTCTCCCTCCCTCCCTCTCTCTCCCTCCCTCCCTCCCTCCCTCCCTCCCTCCCTCCCTTTCTCCCTCCCTCCCTCCCTCCCTCCCTCCCTCCTTCCCCCCCCCCTCTCCCCCTCCCCCTCCCCCTCCCCCTCCCCCTTCCCCTCCCATAGCTTTGTGTAGCGAGTAGTTTTTATCTCATTTCATTTTCTACATAGGGTTACTCACTTGTACATGGTCTCGTAGGCCAAGTTTGGCCTCCAGAAGACGTTAATATGACTCTCTCTCTCTCTCTCTCTCTCTCTCTCTCTCTCATCTCTCTCTCTCTCTCTCTCTCTCTCTCTCTCTCTCTCTCTCTCTCTCTCTCTCTCTCTCTCTCTCTCTCTCTCTCTCTCATCTCTCTCTCTCTCTCTCTCTCTCTCTCTCTCTCTCTCTCTCTCTCTCTCTCTCTCTCTCTCTCTCTCTCTCTCTCTCTCTCTCTCTCTCTCTCTCTCTCTCTCTCTCTCTCTCTCTCTCTCTCTCTCTCTCTCTCTCTCTCTCTCTCTCTCTCTCTCTCTCTCTCTCTCTCTCTCTCTCTCTCTCTCTCTCTCTCTCTCTCTCTCTCTCTCTCTCTGGCTCCCAAGCTAGAGGAACAACTCGCAACTTTAGAGCATACCCTCCGAGAGTTGATAGGAAAACATAAGAAAGAAGGGGATTTTGGACTGAATGAGGTTACCCGCAGAGTCGTGGCCCTCGAAGTCAAAATAGTAGCCTTGGAGAAGGAGAACGAATCCCGCCGAGAAGAGCTTCTTGCTATCCGCAAGCAGCACTCACAGGATCAGGAGTAGTTGCACACTGGGCTTACTGATATGAGGACATAACTGAACAGCATACGTGAGGGGGAGATCGCCCCATAGCTAGAGGCCATCCAAGCAACTATCAAGAAAGAATACATAGAGGTGGTTCAAAGCGAGCTTGAGACTAAAAAAGATGGATGCGTCGAAGTTGTCAAAAAAAAAAAACTTCAACAGGAGGCGAAGAAGAATCACCATGAGGAGATCCACATAGTACACACCCATAGTGGTTAGCAACGGGATGGCAACGTCGTAGGCAACGGGTTGCTAACGAGTTAGCAACGGGTTCAAGTTGCGAACCCCAAGTTGCGATAAAGTTGCGTACATATCCATTTTTATTTTAGATTTTATTTAAATTTAGATATCCTAGTTATAAAAATCTTCCTATTTATGCTTAAACATCATAGAAAAGGCATGAAAACAAGACAATTTAAGATTTATACAATGTTCATATCAAATATGTAGGTCGTCGTTGTGTCTTGTCATGTACATACATACATACATACATACATACATACATACATACATGCATGGATTATATTATATTACACATGTAGCAGTAAATATATATTACATACATATGAGTAACATGATACATACATTTTTATGAACATATATACATAGTATATACATATTACATATATACACAGCACATAGATGCATACATACATGATACATACATGCATACATATTATGTACATAGATGATAGTAGGTACATACTACAAAAATAGAAACATAGATATTAGATACATACGTAAGTAACTACACATGCCTTTCAATATACATAGAGTAATAAATTTTAGGAATAACATCATACATATATACATGCATATATAGATAGATACATACATACATACATAGCTAGGTAAATAAACCTATCTTTGGGGAAACATACAAAAATAGGAATATACATCAAAGATTACACATATAGTACATACATACATACTTATTACATAAGCACATACATACATATGCATATGCATGATGTGATATGGTACATGATGTTGGAATGATCATATGGTAAGTGGGACATTGTATACTCTCTTTATCTCGCTGCATTCTTTTCCTCATTGAGGCATTGGTTTTCTTGCTTGATCACCAATTTTTTGTTCATAGGTTGTAAGGGTTAAGACTTAAAAGACCCTTGTGGACCATTTTTCAACTTTTGGGAAGGAATTTTTTTTCAAGATTAGCAACGCGTTGCGAACGCGTACGCAACGTGGAGTTGCGTTGCGAAAGTTGCAAACGTTCGCAACGCGTTGCGTATGCAACACTGTGTAACACACCACCATTGAGGAGCGGATGCGACACATTTGCAGGCTCAATGTCCGCGCCTCCGCCCTCACAAAGATAGATGGATCACAAAAGCAGGATGGGCCAATGTCTGCACTCAAAGTCACCAATGTGATACCTACGACTTTGACGAGCCTTAGATGCTCTGCACAATGGAGGACATGTCTACACTCAAAGCCTCAGCCGAGACCGTCACACCCCACCTCATACGGTCGAAACCTACTCAAGATGGGAGAAACACACCGTCTCATTATCTATAATGGGATGGCGACTTGGCCAACCTCGAGTGGTCAAGGCAATGTGGTAGACTATGTTATCGGACCCCCGGAGGGGACACATCTCATCACCTCATTCACCATCCCACCCATACCGATTGGAGATGATCACACCTATCTCGCCCTATCCATATGCGACTCACCATGCACACCCCACCCTGCCACCATACAACCACATGCCCATACCATCATCCACTTTAGACATAAGCTAGGACACATCTATAGCTCCCACGTTCATGAGGGCATCTACTCCCTTCATCCCTCTACCCGATTGGAAAGCCTCACCGCCCACTTCTCCTCGATCCTCCACACATCCCCTACTCTTAGTTTCCCATACACCACCCACAGCACTGCACATTCGACATGGCTGGGGCATACACCCCAGAATAGATGGTACCATAAGGAGTGTAGACGACCATACCGACACCTCAGAGCAGAGAGTATCTTGGGATCCATCACGAAGAGGGAGGCACGACGACATATGCGAGTTCTCACACGCCGGAAGCGGTGAGCTTTCGAGTAACGACAGGAGGCAGAGTTGTTTGACCTTCTCATGAGTAGGGATTGTGCCATCGCGTGGAGGGCCCTACTTGAGCCACGTCCACCTACACCCATAGCAGATCCTCAGACTTGGCACACTTACGCCCAGAGGTTATATGACGTCCCAAGAGAGCCCCCATTGTCAATTCCTCCCACACCGCGTCCTGTGATATCCACCCTATTCACGACAAGCATCGTACGACATGCCATCCATAGGCTACCATGACCGTTCAGTAGACCACACGAGGCTACAGGGCGAGCACTTTAAATACGCAGTTGATGTAGTTTCCCACCTGACCACTCACCTCTTCAACCCTTCTTTGGTTGAGGGGTTACCTGACTCGTGGACTATGCATACCATTGCACCTATCCATAAGTCCAGCGATATGATGGACTCGGGGAACTACAGGACTATTATGATAGGCCACATCCTGGCCAAGAACTGTAGGGGCCACTAGAGGTAGAGCTTAGTACACACGCTGAGGCACATGGGATCAAAGCGTCTGGCCACGTAGGCTTCTGCGGCACTTTTCCCACCATCGACCACATCTTCGTACTTCGTTGCCTGATTGAGAGCGCGAAGATGAGGAAGTGGAGACTCTACTGCTGCTTTGTGGATTTCCGCAAAGCCTTCGACATGGTCCCTCAAGAGAGACTACTACGGAGACTCCATGAGTTACAACTACCATCAGACGTGTTATGGCCAATCCATGCTTTCTATGCACTAGCCACAGGTAGGGTGCGCTGCCCGGCGGCCTTTCAGACAACCTTGTTACCACCATTGGTATAAAACAAGGTTGCCCTCTCTCACCGACTCTCTACATTGAGGAGATCATGGAGTATATACAACAAGCAAAAGCCATAGGAGGAGACCTCGGAGGTACGCAAGTACACATCGTATTATATGCTGATGGCATTGTCTTGCTTTCAGAGTCACAAGAGGGGCTGCAGTCACATTTACATGCACTCGATACCTTCTACATAGAGAGAGGACTCACAGTGAACCTTGGCAAGACCAAGGTCATGATCTTTCCACACCTCCAGGACAGTACGCCATCGCGCCTCTTTCACCGAAGCCGGAGGACATATAGAGGTAGTGGACTCCTACGTCTACTTAGGTGTCACCTTCTCGGGTAGCACAAGGATATTCTCCATGGCACAAGCAACAAGATATAGATTGACGCGAGGCTATGCGGTGCTTGATGGATTGGAGAGACGCAGCTTTCAAGCACAATCACGGAGGTGATGTGGACGCAGAATGAGAGACCTGAGATCACCATGATCTCATGCTTGGTCCGAAGCAAGCCCTCCATTCCACATGACATTATACGACCTGAGGTTGGCACACCACCGATGCTAGTGGAGGCCCTCTTTCATCTCGTCACCGTTATTCTGAGAGTCAGAGAGCTCCCCACCAGTCGACTCGCGAAGCTTGCATTTGAGAGCTCTAGACATTTGGAAGAGACAGAGCATGAGAGAGTATGGTATGCACAGACCTACCGATGGTTGGCACAGCATGGCATGAGCATTACCAATCTCCACCCTTTTCAGTATGACCTCTCTTCCCCCTACATTACCCTCTTTCATACGGAGAGGAACAAGATCTTCCGTCAGGACCTACTACAGATACACGTCAGAGAGACATGGATAGCACCACGGGAGCCTCTTCCCACAAAGAGGCAACATTACAAAGAGCACTTCCTGACAGTGACAGCGGATGGTTTCATTTAGAGACCGCGATACATGGATACATACATGGCACCAATAGAGAGAGTGGCCATTGGGGAGCTTAGAGTATCATCACACAAGCTCGAGATTGAGGTTTTGCGAGCGTCATATATCCCCAGGGAGGAGAAATTATGCATGATATCCCGAGAGGAGGTGGAGGACGAGGAGCACTACACATGTAGATGCCACGCATATGAGGATATCAGAGACCGCTACCCACAGCTCTTCATGGGACCCAAAGAGAGAAGGGTTTTATTGGAGACGGAAGATGAGCGCCCTTTAGGTCGTTTCCCAGTAGAGCTCCAGCGCCACCGTGCCTCATTTCTCCAACAGATGGAGATACAACCAGCCCCCCAGACTCATATTATAGATTTTTTCAGACCTAGAGCCACTCGAGGACCCAACTCGACACAGGGTGTCACATTACAGAGAGCATAGGAGCTTAGATGACAGCGCTTACGACCGAGACCCCCCACTCCGGAGAGCAAGTCCCCACCGATGCATTATATCCTACACCCACTCCCGGCATTTAGAGGGTTATGACACCACCGAGCCTCCCCTCCCTATGCATAGCATATTTGTATCTCACCTATTGAGCATATAGAGTGCATACCCATAGCACCCCACACCCTCGATGCCAGCTATTATCCACTCCTTTTATACTCTGTTTTGTACTCACACTTTATTTTCTTTTTGGGATCAGAGTGGTTTGGATTATATTCATGTATATGTTTCGTCTCGTAGGCCCATTTTGGCCTCTATTAGAAGTTAAAAAGTGTCTCTCTCTCTCTCTCTCTCTCTCTCTCTCTCTCTCTCTCTCTCTCTCTCTCTCTCTCCCTCCCTCCCTCCCTCCCTCCCTCCCTCCCTCCCTCCCTCCCTCCCTCCCTCCCTCCCTCCCTCCCTCCCTCCCTCCCTCCCTCCCTCCCTCCCTCCCTCCCTCCCTCCCTCCCTCCCTCCCTCCCTCCCTCCCTCCCTCCCTCCCTCCCTCCCTCCCTCCCTCCCTCCCTCCCTCCCTCCCTCCCTCCCTCCCTCCCTCTCTCTCTCTCTCTCTCTCTCTCTCTCTCTCACTCTCTCTCTCTCTCTCTCTCTCTCTCTCTCTCTCTCTCTCTCTCTCTCTCTCTCTCTCTCTCTCTCTCTCTCTCTCTCTCTCTCTCTCTCTCTCTCTCGCTGCACCACCGATGCTAGTTGAGGCACTATTCCAGACAGTATGCCTATTACACAGACTTCGGAGCATGGATACAGAGCGCATTGCTTATCGTGCTTTCGAGGCATCACGTGATATGGCATTAGCAGGCGACACCTCCTCATGGTATGCACAGACACGAGACTGACTTGCCCACCATGGCTTTGACATAGACATATGCACAGACACGAGACTGACTTGCCCACCATGGCTTTGACATAGACAGGCTACCACCACTACAGTACGACTCTCATGCACCCACCTACTCGCTCTCTCATCAAGAGAGGAATAGGATCATTCGTCAAGAGATATGGCATACATACATACAGAGAACATGGGTGAGCCCTAGGGGTACATTGCCATCGAAAATGCTCTACTACCGCGAGCATTTTCTACAAATATCGGGCACGGGCTTCATCGAGATTCCGAGATACATGCAGATCTACCTTCCCCACCACCTACGAGTTGTCATTGGGCAGCTCCGGGTTTCATCACATCAGCTCGAGATTGAGAGGGGTCGGTCCATGGGAGTCCCCCGTGAGGAGAGGTGGTGCCCAGTATGCAAGACAGAGGTAGAGAGTGAGGAGCATTTTGTTATAAGATGTCAAGCATACTTAGACCTGCGAGCACAGTTCCATATCGAGGAGTCATTCCAGCTCTGCATGACTATGGGAGACAAGAGACGCTTGGGACGCTTTCTCACAGCAGCATACGAGAGGCGAGCGCGGTCACTACAGCCCATACATCAGCCACGGGTGAGTACCCAGCAAACCATTACCTAGTTCTTTCAGCGAGTTGAGCTACATCAGAGAGGTCCATCTATAGGGCTCACGCTCCACCAGGCAGAAGCACAGAGAGCACGGCGCCGACCACGCATGGGCGGATATCGTCGACCACGACAATATCAGGAGGATATCTCACGCATCAGGATTGCCTACGACCACATGATGGAGCATAGGCGTACCACCACCCCCTGGGTTGTCTTCCTTCAGGAGGCACTCAGACCACCACCGATGTACCACATACTACACCCACCTCCACCCATCACCAGTAGCTAGGGCGTTTTACTCACATTTTGGATCCCCCATGTATTAGGTGGCCACTATCTGCAGAGTCAGAGCAACGTCTCCCCAGCCTTTTCCAGCCCTATATAGCTTTGTGTAGCGATATACTTTTTATTTCATTTTATCTTCTACACAGGGTTACTACACTTGTACATGGTTTTTTGTCCAGAAGACGTTAATATGACTTTCTTTCTCTCTCTCTCTCTCTCTCTCTCTCTCTCTCTCTCTCTCTCTCTCTCTCTCTCTCTCTCTCTCTCTCTCTCTCTCTCTCTCTCTCTCTCTCTCTCTCTCTCTCTCTCTCTCTCTCTCTCTCTCTCTCTCTCTCTCTCTCTCTCTCTCTCTCTCTCTCTCTCTCTCTCTCTCTCTCTCTCTCTCTCTCTCTCTCTCTCTCTCTCTCTCTCTCTCTCTCTCTCTCTCTCTCTCTCTCTCTCTCTCTCTCTCTCTCTCTCTCTCTCTCTCTCTCTCTCTCTCTCTCTCTCACACACACACACACGAGTTCAGGATACACTCGAGGAGGAGAGACTTCAACACATTCCAAGACTCCACATTCGAATGACGGGCCTATCAGAGGGAGCATCACCAGAACCTGACGCCACCGATATCTTCCATCACCTCAGGTACGAGAACATGCCCTTCACATGCGCATGCAGGGTTGAGAGGGATACCTATCATTCGCGAACACGCATCCTTCATATGAGCTCCGAGGAGACACGGACCGCCTTTTTTAGAAGTCGATCGGTACTACGGGGATTACCAGGTGGCACCCTCTACATGGAGGAGGACCTCACAAGGATTCAAATAGCACAGAGACGTGCTTGCATGCCACAGATACTCCAAGCACGTCGAGAGGTAAGGAAGGCCTTTTATCGGGATGGTAAGGTCTTCATAGAAGGACGCCCTATATCATTAGAGAAGAGCTCGCTGCACCACCGATGCTAGTTGAGGCACTATTCCAGACAATATGCCTATTACACACACTTCAAAGCACAGATCCAGAGCGCATTGCTTATCATGCTTTCCAGGCATCACCTGATATGGCATTAGCAGGCGACACCTCCTCATGGTATGCACAGACACGAGACTGGCTGGCCCACCATGGTTTTGACATAGACACGCTACCACCACTACAGTATGACTTACATGCACCCACCTACTGGCTCTCTCATCAGGAGAGGAATAGGGTCATTCATCAAGAGATATTGAATACATACATACAGAGGACATGGGTGAGCCCTAGGGATACATTGCCTTTGAAAATGCTCTATTACTGTGAGCATTTTCTACATGTATCGGACGAGGGCTTCATCGAGATTCCGAGATACATACAAACATACCTACCCCACCTCCTTTGAGTCGTCATTGGGCAGCTCCGGGTTTCATCACATCAGTTCGAGATTGAGAGGGGTCCATCCAGGGGAGTCCCCCGTGAGGAGGCTGGTGCCCAGTATGCCAGACAGAGGTAGAGAGTGAGGAGCATTTTGTTATCAGATGCCAAGCATACTTAGACCTACAAGCAGAGTTTCAGATAGAGGAGTCCCTCTAGTTGTGCATGACTATGGGAGACCAGCGGCGCTTGGGACTCTTCCTCACAGCAGCATACGAGAGGCGAGAGCGGTCATTACAGCCCACACATGATACACAGGTGAGTACCCAGCAGACCATTACTCAGTTCTTTCAGCGAGCTGAGCTACATCAGAGAGGTCCATCTATAGGGCTCACGCTCCACCAAGCAGCAGCACAGAGAGCACGACACTGACCACGCATGGTTGGATATCGTCGACCACGACTATATCAGGAGGATATCTCACGCATCAGGACAGCCTACGACTGCATGATGGAGCTGAGGCGTACCACCACCCCCTGGGTTGTCTTCCTTCAGGAGGCACTCAAACCACCACCGATATACCACATACTACACCCACCTCCACCCATCACCAGTAGCTAGGGTATTTTACTCACTCACATTATGGATCCCCCATGTATTAGGTGGCCATTATCTGCAGAGTCAGAGCCACGTCTCCCCAACCTTTTCCAGCCCTATATAGCTTTGTGTAGCGAGTGCTTTTTATTTCATTTCATTTTCTACATAAGGTTACTCACTTGTACATGGTTGTCTCATAGGCCAAGTTTGGCCTCCAGAAGACGTTAATATGACTCTCTCTCTCTCTCTCTCTCTCTCTCTCTCTCTCTCTCTCTCTCTCTCTCTCTCTCTCTCTCTCTCTCTCTCTCTCTCTCTCTCTCTCTCTCTCTCTCTCTCTCTCTCTCTCTCTCTCTCTCTCTCTCTCTCTCTCTCTCTCTCTCTCTCTCTCTCTCTCTCTCTCTCCGTGTCTGTGTGTGTGTGTGTGTGTGTGGGTACTTCGAGACAGTATCCACAAATAGAGGAACCTTGTGCTCAGACATTAAGTGAAATTGCACACAAATACATTCATATTCAATGATGCCTTTAGACATGTATTTTATTCACAGGATGCTAATACTTGTAATAGTGGAACTGTAACATTTGAAGCAGTTACACACCTGTATACAAGCAGTCAGCAAAGGTGAAATCTCCTTCTTTAAGTTATCACGTAGCATTCCATAAAGTTTTTCAACAAATGCAGTAAGCTGCTGCTTGAATAGTAAAGCTGGTAGTTTTGCTTCCACATGACGTAAAACCTCTAATCCAGTGAGTACACTGTTTGTGGGCATACTTCTTACACTGGATGGGGGTCGCAAACTCTGTCAGAATAAGTCACATACATCAAGAAAATGATATTAAGATAAAACATGACTTAATATGCCACAGCACATTAACAGATCCCTTACTTGAGCCATTCTACTCAACAAGCTTGGAGATGGTGAGGGCCGCCGTTGAGGTGTGCTAGAAATACCACTTGGTTTTAGATTTCGTTGGAGAAGAAACAGTAAAGTAGAGGTATTTGACAACCAATATGCCAGCATAATGTTGCTCTCTTGACCCTGGTTATGGTTTCAAATCATATTTCATGCTCAAGGGTAGAATTATACACTAAATTCAAAAGGTTGATAATAAAGAAGTAAAGGATTGCAGAAACTACATGCAGAAACTACATGCAGAAACTTTTTACAAGTATACAAAGAAATAGAGCCATTCAGCCAGTGGATAGAAGGCATGGAACTAGCTACACGTGGAAATATTTTTTTATGGTAGATAGCAATGGTCTCCAGTTTGAGACTAACAAGACACCTGCATAGGAAAACCGATAATAAGTTACACGGCTTGGTGTTGGAGCAAATTTCTTTATTCCTCTTCCCATTCAGATTATGCCTCATGAGGTATTTCCTTCGCTGTTCTTACTGTTTGAGCCGATCGAATATTTTCCCCCAATTGTAATATCGGATGCTAATACTGCCTGGGAGCTCCAAATCTTTATACATTTGGGGCCTGAAGCCTGACACTGGAATATCTTATATGCCTCTATGTATGTTTGCATCTGTATAGCTTTCCACTAGGTATGTGATTTATGTAATATCATATTACATAAATCACATACCTAATGGAAAGCTATACACTTGCAAACATAGGCTATATCTAGGGTCGTTTCAAATATTTCCAGCGGAACTAAGAGCAAAAATGACCTCAGTCCAGACAGAAAGGATAAAATATCATCTGTGCAGCTGCTCAGCAATTCAGACTATTGCACGGACCAAAATCTTTTCTCTTAAGTACCTCCACCATGTGTGAAGCAGAAATAACCTGGAACATTTCTCCATAAAAAAGAATAGCTTGTGCTTTTTGTTGAAGAAAATAAAAACGTACCATTTTTCAATGAATTTAAAGCCACATGGAGACTAGATTTACAAGGGGCGGGCAAAGGAGGCCGGTACATTTTCTAAGGGTGCATTCAGACTGTGCCGGCAGCACAAAGCTATTTTTTGTATGTATGTTGTGTCCTCCGCTTTCCTCATTCACACTGAGTGGCGTTCCACGCGAAAATGAAATGATTATGATCCTTCGAGTTTGCATTGCAAAGCTCTTCGACCATAGATCTTACATGTTCTGCCTGCATTTGTTTTTTTCCGAGGGGGGCAAGGCAGTACAGAATTTTTTTGGACCCGGAACACTGAGGAAGTTTTACAGACCAATGCCTACGTGCCATCTGGAATGGTTCTCTGTGCCGCCGCACAGTGTGAAGCCACACTACGGTACCGTGCGTTGGCGATCTACTGATATCGGGACTGTGCCCGTGTGAATTGATGGTGGCACGTGGCAAACAATAACTGGTTGATCACAAAAACTTGAGAGTGCCTCCTCTCTTACGTTTTCTAAACGAAAACTTATGGAGCTAAAGAAAATGTTTCCAGGGGCGAAGCTTAGCTCCAATAGGCGGCTAAAGAAAATGTTTCAAGGGGCGAAGCTTAGCTCCAATAGGCGGCTAAAGAAAACCTTTAGGGGCGAGCTAAAGTTTCCCGGGTTAGTTTACGTTTACAACTCAGTATTAGTAAGCTCCTATTGGGGCTAAAGTTGACCGCTAAAGAGCTAATACGTTTACAACACGTATTAGCCCGAAACCGTTTACAACTCAGTATTAGTAAGCTCCTATCGGGAGTTTCCCGGTTAGGCTTAATTTGACCGGGTCTTGCGCTAAAGTTGACCGTAAAGGCCCGGAGGGAAGACCATTACCCGATTTGACCATGTTGGTCTTGTCTTGTTTTGCGAGTTTTCTTTAGCACCCATAAGTAAACGTTTAAGCTAATACTTATACCTTATGGTAGGAGCTAATACGTGTTGTAAACGAAATAGCTTAAATGTTTAGGTAAACTCGAGCGTTAGTTTACGTTTACCTATTCGGTTTTCTTTAGCGCTAATACCTATACGCTTAAGCCTAATCGTGCTATGCGTTTACCTTTAGGCGCTATGCGTGCTAAAGTTTCCCGTTAAGGTATTCGCACATGTATACTATGGCCACCCGAAGTCCGGTGGACTGCACTTTTTGCCAGCTTGTCGTTTGAAGTGGAAGTTCTTAATCCTACATGTAAGGTCAGCTCTTGGGTGACCCGAACGGACCGGGCGCCAGTCCGTTCTGGTCACCCAACGGGCTAAAAAAATTTGCTTTTCAATGCATTGAATGCATCGGGTTGATTCGCAAAGATATATTCATAAAATGGATCGTTCTTTTCACATATGTATACATGACGTTTCGCATATGTATACGTGACTTTTCGATGTCACCATAAGTAATATGTAGTGATGAATACAAACAATCATATTTATAGTGAATGCCCAGTTTTTTGTGCTACTGAAAAACTATCGATCTGCATTGTGGTCACTTTTTTAATGAAACTAAATATAATAATGAGACTAAAACGTAAGTGACGGAGGAAAAATCGTTAGAGTATTTGCATTATTTTTAACTCCAAATAAGATCGCTTATAATTATGTGAAAATTCTGAAGATAAGATTTATAATTTGCACAAAGTTAAAGGTCAAATATGAGCTATTCACTGTAAATGTTTTACTAAGAAATGTGAAGTGAAGATAATCAGTTCATGTGCCCCTAATTCCAATCGTCGGAAGTTAGGTGACCGTCTTACATGTGCCCATAATCTCGATGACCGGAGATCAATAGGTCTAACTTACATGTGCCCCTAATGCTCCGTTGGGTCACCCAAAAAGTGTAATCCGGTCACCCAACAAAATATGCATGTGCCCTCCCTATTTACATATATTTACTTTTTATTTCTTATGTATTTTTAATTTTAGCTTCTATTTTTACATGTGGCTTTGTCTCAGGTATGTGCCTATTTTTGCGTGTATGTAGTTCTCGAGTTTTTATAGCTTTTTCAGTTATTCTATTTAAGCACACCTCATTAGTCACTGCCCAATCCTCACCAATAGAATATATTTCTAATTCTGCGCTAGATTTTTCGCGAACATCTATCTGTGTACTTCTCTGGTATCAGAGCAGGTACAGGACAGCTTCTCAGATCTCTGTCTTTGTCTGCTTACGTCAGTCAGCATTCAACTCAGCCTTTTGATCCTCAGTACTTTCTCAGTAGCAGTCCACGTCAGCCCATGGTCAATATAATAAGCAGCGAACGCCTTCAGTTCATCACTGGTCAGACAGGCATAAATTTGCCAGGTCAATCTCAGTGTATAATATTAGAGTGCATAAGATCTCAGAAATTAAGCAATAGATCACGAACTTCGAATTCATGTCACCAGGTCAGTTTTCTGTGTCAGGTACTCACGTGTGCATCATCGTCGGTCTGCAAGTACAGATCTTTTTCGAAGTTTTCAGGTGAGTTCAGTGCACATATCAGAATTTCAGCAATGTTAACATTTTCATTTTCAGATCCTCAGTGCCACATCAACAATCGAACAGGCCTGCACATTAACGTTTCGTTAATCACTATTTCATCAGTCCCCAAGTTTTGGCCAGGTTATCAGGTTCGTACTTCTCAAGGGCAGTAATTCGCCAGGTCAGAAACTCTTGTCAGGACAGTAGACAGGTCATATGTGTTTGAGGATTCATCAGAACAGTCAGCCATCCCAAGTTAGCACTAACTCGACAGAGACTTTTTAAGTTTGTATGATGGCCACGTCAGCACATATATTTTAAATAGCCTTATCTATCAGTCAGTATGCTTCTGAATCAGTATTAAGAAGTCAGCCCCCAGCTTCAAAACAATGATTCTCTCTGTCAGGTACTGCACCATGAACTCTGTCAGATATTGGTTTTGCTACATGTTCCATAGCTTGTTCTTCTTCAAAATGTGAAAAACGTCATCCTTTTGAGACAAGAAATAGGGTACCCATGTCAGACTCATCAGCCTGTTTGCTGGCTTTTCTCAGCATCAGTATCCTGTTGATAGGGTTCTCGATTTCCAAGCAAAGCAGAAAGAAACCATGCTGGAATTGGGAGCATTTTACTGTACTCCTCAAATCACATGGATTCTTATTCAAAAGCA
This sequence comes from Ceratopteris richardii, assembly GCA_020310875.1. NCBI lineage: Eukaryota > Viridiplantae > Streptophyta > Polypodiopsida > Polypodiales > Pteridaceae > Ceratopteris > Ceratopteris richardii. The sequence goes on along the minus strand of CM035408.1, from coordinate 24,756,844 downwards.
TCATCATACATGACATTTCACTGAATATCTGTTTCAAAACTTTTGGGTATGTCTTTGCCATTATGCTAAGAGAAGATGAATTTATAATTATGAAGCACTCAAGATTCAAGTCAGCAGGGGATAAGAACCTGCATTGTTCTCTGCTAGCAAAGAATAGCTTCAAAGTTAAGAAAGGAACAAGATTCAAAGGTGAAAAGGGAAAGCTTGTATTCAAGAGGGGCTCAGAAAACTGTCAACCGTGAATAAGTGATACAAGTCTGAATGCCCCAATAATGATGCAAATGCACCCGATCTGACATCTCAAAAGAGATGCAAATCAGCCTTAAATTCAGCAATATGCTTCTCATTAGGACCAGTGAGCATCATGTCATCAATATATACTACGATGATCAAAAGTACATCATCTTCATGCCTAACATATAAGATGGTCTCAGTTGAACCGTTCTCAAAACCATGTGCAAGCAAGTACGCATGTATCTTTTCATACGAAGCACGTGATGCTTGCTTCAAACCATATAAGGCCATTTTCAGCCTATGCGCTACCTTTTCTGCACAAAACCATGGGGCTGAAATACATACACTTCATGTACGTCACCATTTAAAAATAAAGTTTCAATGTCAAATTGATGTACATTTCAACCATGATGAGCTGCCAATGCACAAAGGTTATGAACAGTGATCATTGGGCATGTTGGAGCAAAGGTCTCATCAAAAGCAATGCCTCTCTCTTGAGCATACCTTTATCAACAAGTTTTGCCCTATACGTGTCAACTGTTCTATCAAGGGTTTTTTTTTTTTCAAAAATGGAGGTTCGGCCGAGGCCTACTCCCCCCGGACTTTAACTTTGAAATTGCAACTGTACAAGGAAGGGCATAGTACCCATGGGACCCCCCTTATCCCACAAGAACAGGGGTTTACAAGACTGGGTTGAACTCCGGTCACAACTACCGCAGGGCTAGTCAATCGATGGCACATCAGCCATATGCTTCATCATTCCAGGTTATACATGTCCCTTACATGTGGCCGGCAGGGATTGAACCCTCACCCCCGCCTCAAGAGGCAAGAGGCCCAACCACCTGCCTTAACGGCCTGGGACTGTTCTATCAAGGTTATGTTTCAACTTGTATACCCATTTAATGCCAATGGCCTTTTTGCTCGGAGGCAAATCACATAAAGGACAAATATCATTCTTCATAATAGCATCATGTCTGATTGCGTAGAGCTATCCAATTTCTTGAATTTTGTGCTTCATTTAAAAATTTATTATAAAAATTATAAAAAAAAAAAAGCATCATTCTAATCACAAAGAGTAGAGGCAATCATTGCATAGCAATCTGATGCAAAGGAAACACTATGCGAGCCTAAACGAGAACGATATGATAGAGATGCATCTAATTTTCTATCTTTCAAAGTCAGCACCAACCATTTAGGCATAGTTCTTATGTGCTCTATATCAAGCCTTTCATCAACAAATGCATCATATAAATCTACATCAAAAATGGAATGATCTTCTTCATCATGTGGAACCTATAAAGGCTGAGAAATTGTCTCATTTCGACGAGTACTTGACTGTCCACCTCTAAAAAGAGATGGACAATCATTTGGAACCTATGAAGGCTGAGAAATTGCCTCATTTGGACAAGTACTTGATTGTCCACCTCTAAAAAGAGGAACAAACTGTCATACACTATCCTTGGAGCTAATTGGTGTCTCCTTGGTACATAAAGGTAATGGCTGAATTGCATCTTCCACAAAAACAACATCATGGCTAACCAAAATGTGTTTAGAATGCGGATGATAGAGACGATAGCCTTAGTTTTTAGAATTGCACCCAAAAGAAATACATTTTATTGCTTTAGCATTCAATTCCATATGTTATTTGGGCACTAATGCATATGCCTGAAAACCAAAGACACTCAAGTGAGCAATAGATGGCTTGCGATCATACCAAGCCTCATATGGAGTGATTGATTGCAGTGTCAGTACATGTGTTCCACACACAACAACCTAAAGAAAGAAGCAATGTGGTAAATCATGACTTTTGACCATACACCTCGCCATGTCAATTAGAGACCTTCTTTCGACAACTCCATTTTGTTGAGGAGCATATGGCACTGTACACTAATGTTTTATCCTAGATGGAGCTAGAAATCCATTAAAATCAGAAGACATGTATACCCCTTGATCAAAATGGAGGGTGCCTAATTTACATTCTCACAAATTTTCAGCCAAAACCAGAAACTGTTTGAATCATATAAACATTCGCACTCTGTTTTCAATTGATACAACCCATGCATGCCTCGATAAATCATCAATAAAAGTCATGAACTAAAGGTAGTTCCCAAAATAAGGTGTCTGCATAGGACCATAAACATCACTATGAACAAGTTGCAACTTATAAGTCATGAGCAACTCAAACTGAACCATCTATTGGGAAGGAGGAGTGATGCATTTTCCCAAAATATAGCCTTCACAAACATGTCTACAAGGTGTCTCAAGTTTAGGAAGAGAGGACATCATTTCAAATTTTTGTAGGTGTACCAAACTTGCAAAATTCAAATGACCAAAGCGTGCATGTCAAAGCTTTGCATCTGAGATAGCTTCAGAATCTTGAATTGCACATGCTAAATCATTCACAGATTTTGCATAGTCTATGAACCTATAGAGACCACAACATAAAATGCAAGAAGCAATAATAACATCGCCGTTTGAGGGATCATGAACCGTACATCTATCATCAACAAATTTGTTTTAGAGATCATGAACCATACATCTGTCATCAACGAATTTGACAACCAAGCCAATCTTGCCTAATGCTCAAACTCGCAATAGACTTTTATTATCCCTGGAACATATAAAGCATGTGACAATGTGAAAGAAGCGCAGAAGAAACTACGCTACAAGGTACTATGTTTGATGGCCCCACTATCAAAGAATAAGACATTCGAGTCTACTATAGACATGCATTGCTCATGTGAGGATGGATCATAGCTTCAAACATATTTTTTATTTTTTGAGTCAGAGATAGGGCCTCTAAATGCCCATTCTTCATTTTGAATAAGATTTGAAGACTCTGTTTTCGATGTAGAGGCCTCTTCAACAACCATTCTAACCTCTTTTTCCTTTGGCTCTTTTATTAACAATTTAGGATAACTCTTTATGACATGATCACTTGCATTACAATATTTGCAAAACTGTTCGTGCTTTTCTGTTTCTTTCTCATCTTTGTCTTCCTTCTTCGTATGTGCAGCATTAGTAGATTTCTGCTTACTAGTAGGTGAGCTAGGTAGCTAAGAAAGCTTGATCTATAACATGTATGATTGACGTGTTCTTCTTCGACTCGTCTTTCTGCAACAACACAGAGACTAACTCCTCAACCTGAGAATGTTTTAGGATTCTCTTAGGTTAAGGATTGATCGCCAGTTGAGTATTTTTCCTACTTCATTGTGTAAGCTCAGGAAGGTAGGATGCTACAGCCCCATGACACCTACTCAAGGGGGGTTCTCCTTAGGGAAGTATACCAAGTAACATGTCAAAGAAACACTTTCCACAATTACGAAACTCCTAAGGTGTAAACAACAAGATGGAGGACAGATAGTGCAAAAACGGAGGTTCACGAAGGATAGAATAACTCAATAAGGTGACAGAGTAGGAAATTCAAATAAATGAAGGGCCTACCAGTGGGCACGATTCCACGCAGTTGAGTATGGAGAATGCGCAATACTACCTTGAAGGGCTTCAATTTGACGCCCAACCTTGGGCTTCACAGAAATGGCCGTATGAAGCCTGGGCATGAAAGTTGGGCTTCCTTGGAAGCTTCCTTTAATATTAGGGCTTCAGCCATTCACACATAGATATAATTGTTCTACATTATTGAATGTCACTCATGTATCATAGACATTCTAGACGACAAACATGTGTCTTAAAGGGTTGGTCAAACGATATACTACTTGCACATTCAATTCTCAATATTCATGTTATATGAATGATAAATTTAGAATAATGTGTGCAATTTGCATTAATTTCTCATGTCTATCATGTGAAATTATCAATATTGATCATGTGTCATTAATTATTGCAAGTTTCTAAGTTGAAAAGTGAAATTAAAAACTTATAAATTTGTATATTGTAGACTATAGAATTGCACATTGTGAAAGCAATTTATATGAACTTACTACTAGTACTATGTATACAATATATGCTAAGTAAATTGTAAATTTGTAAAATAATAGGTATACATATGTCATCTATGAGTAATGATATTTGAATAATGATGTTTGATTAATGATATTACATACATACTACATTTACAATTGTAAATACTACCTACATACATGTACATATATGCACACATCTATGATACTTAAATATGACAATAGGTCCATGTTTATGTGTGTAATTTTATATAAATTATATCCTATATAATAGCAAATCAAGGTGGTTAGGTTCGTAAGGTTCTGTACGAGTAAGGTGCTTGAAACAAATATTACCTGAAAGGGAAGGTTTATAGGGTACGTTAAGGTTTTATATACATGCAAAAAACATATACATACAAGTCTATACACACGCGCGCGCACACACACCTTACAAACCTTACCTCGAAGGTAAGATTCGGTTCACGTACCTTACTCGTACCGAACCTTACGAACCTAACCACCTTGGATGCAAGAAAGATGATTTCTTTCATAAGTAAGAATCACCAAGCATTAGCTATTTCCGGGCTCATAGTGAGAAAGAGTTGATTTGTGAAGCACAAACCCAATTTGCGTGCATCTATCATGTCTTTGCTAGACTATATTCATGTATGGCTGCATTATGCATGACGGATGAAGATCCTCAATGGAGGAGCATGACAAGAGGATGCATAAAGAGAGCAAATTATGTGCAATGAAAGATTTTCGACATGGATTTTGGGATAGAGATTTCGAATATCATGTCTGTCTTGCGACCGATTAATATAGTACTATAATTTGCAAATACGGAGGGATCCACACTTGGCCTTTTTAATCATATGCACACACGGATGCAAGATGTTATTTCCTATATGACTACTCTATAAACTTCTAGGTATATTTGAGTTCTCAATTAATAAATATTTGTGACTAAGTTGATGATTGAATAATTAATTTTTGCTTTTATAATTTTTTATGTAGACTACGACAAATGTGATGTGATGGAGCTAGTGGAGTCACTATGGCAATTCTTATCACAACCGATTCATAGTTTTGCAACACTTATACACCCTTACTTTAAGGGTTCATGTTTACGGTCACAACCCCACATGCGACATATGAAGGGCTTATACATGGAACTCATTATGAATCCTGATGAACAAGTAGCATTCGATGGTGAGTTTTTAATATATATGAGCAATGTTGGTATTGCCTATGTTAGATCCACCTCATTCGAGTCAGATGTCACATCTCGACCTTTTGAGTGGTGGAATCATTACAATTATGATCACCCTACCATTGCACCATACGTGCTCAAGGTCTTGTCATAAGTGTAACATATATTAAAATTTGATTTATCATTTATAATTTCTTACATGATTATAATCCAATCTTCGTGGACAATAATGTTTAATGATCAATGATAATTGTAGGATTGCTCTTCTAGCTAATGTGAGTGGAATTGGAGTGCATTCTCCTTAGTGAACATCAAGCTCTGCAATTGTTTGGGTGCGAAACAATTGTATGGTGTGGTCTTTTGTAAGGCCAATTTACGACTTTTACGTACATTACAATCTCTTAAAGATCCAAGGCAAATAATAATATTGATAATTATAATTTGTGTAAATATTTGCTGACTTATTTTTATGTGACAAATTATAATATTCTTAAAGTTAGTTGGTTTTCATTTTTAGACTTCACCTAGTGATTTTGAGAGTGCTTTCACATCAATGGAAAGCATAGAAGCATCCATTCATGATGAGAAAGATGAGATTTACAAGATGCTTTATGCAGAGCTTGATAGCATGGATAGGACGGTTACGAGAGTGTGATCACATGTTGTTGCTAGGCATCAAAGAGATCCACCTAAAAAACAGGATCCATCTACGAGTGTGACACCAGTTTATACTAGGAGACGCAAGATGAATCCTCGACGTAGAGGCAAGCTCATTGTGTCAGAGTTACAACTCGAGGACATTGTAGTGGATGCACCAGAGGATCATGAGTTCGAAGACATGGTTCCTACTATAGAACCAAAGTATGATGATGAAGGGAATGTCATTCCTAAAGATGATGTTTCTCTTTCATCATCGAAGGATTCCTTTGGCATAGATGATCTAGAGTAGATATAGACTTATGACTCATGAGTCATGCCCACTATGATGTATCTAACATATCACCTATATGACATTAACATGATGATTCAAAATCTTTTGGCAGATGCTTATCTTACCATGTATGATCATTGATGTCAAATGTACGATGTATCATGTTACTTTTTAGATTCATACTTTTTGACATTAGACACCGGATAGTATAAAGGTTATCGTATATACTTGTATGCTATAGGCTATAGCCCATGATATGTAAAGATTCCAATATATTGTATGTTTTTGACTTCATATTTATCAGAGTTGAAAATTTTCTACCTCAACTATATTGTGAGTTATGCCACATGGTTCATTAATGGTTATAATTTGTTATTTGTAAGGTTTAACATGCATAATATATATGTATATATTGAATCTTAGATTCTTATGAATATATGTGTATGTGTAACGATGCACCTTACCTTCGGACTCCATTCGGTTCTCACACCTTACGCGCACCGAAATTGCCTTGCAAGTACTCACAAGATGTGCATGCCACTATTTGGATCCTTTATTTGAAGACATTGATAAATCAGATTGGGTCTCCAAATACATTGATAATGCATGTAAAATTGTGAAATCTGACACCAAAAAAGAAAGAATGTTGGCTTTCTTTCAATCCCTTTATCAAAGGGAATCGGTGAAGCCTATTCCAACCAAATTTGTTTATTAACATATCATGCTTGAAAACTTGTTGGATGGCAAGTGCTTACAAGGATTCAGGAAATCATTGGTAGATAATTGATTCCTGAAATTGAAAAGCTCCAAATCATCTACACTTACCTAAATCTATGACATTGTGTTTTCAAATGCTTTTTGGCAGGATATCAAAATGTGTGTACCTATTTTGAAGATCTTATGCCTATATGATGGAAGAGGTATGACAAATTACAATGGGCCTTGCTTATGAGTAAGCTGATCATATGGTGGAAAAGATGCAATGTATGGATGTTCTTGATGCATCAAAAATGAAGCAAATAAAAACTTTATGCATTGGAAGATGGGACATGATGCATATACCTTTGCATGATGTAAATTTTGTATTGCATCCTGTATGGGAGGGCAAAGGTCAAAACACGGACATTGAAGCCCATGATGACTGGCTATCTTTTATGGAAAGATGTTTTCATGGGGTATCTGAGGAGGAATGGAGCTCTATCTCTAGGGAGATATGCATGTCAATATGTCTCGGGTATTACAATCATGAGAATGCATCAAGATATCTAGCTCCATCCTGTGCTAAGGAAGGGGTGGGGGGCTATGGTGTCAAGGCTGAACGGATGCAAGCTGCAAGGTCATCCCTCATATGAGCAAGTTGCTCTTCAGTAGCACTACGCTCTCGAGCCTAAATCTCCTCAATCTGTCCATGGTGGAGGCACACCCCTGTAACCAATGATTCATGATCGTCATCTAGCTCGGCTTGCCTGCACCTGCGAGAGTGTCACTCCCCTCTGAGTGTCGGATGAGAGGGAGGTGACAATCCTCTGAAAGAAGTCTCTGAACTGAAACTACCTCCCCACTCTGTCTCTGTGGCAGTGTGTGGTTGTAGTAGTATGTCCAGATGGCTCTGTATATCTAATAAAGAAAACCCAAGCTGTCTCTGATCTTGAGTCCATGATCTCTCGAAGAGTGTGATGTCCTCTGCAAAGGGCCCCATACCTGCCTCTGATGTGAGTATATGTGCTGCATCGACATACAAAATGCTCTGGACTCTTCACCTCCTCTGTGCATGCTCTGTAAGCTCACTCCTCCCTGGGAAACACTCTGCCTCCCGATCTCGATCTCTAGTCTGTGTGACCCCCCGAGCTAGCCAATCGCCACCCATGAGCTATGTGGCAGGGTATGTAACCATGTAATGTGGCCTCTATATGAACCCTCCAGGCAATATAATGAATAACTGTCTCTGTAATACGACATCCTCATCACCAAACCAGGTGACTCCCGGACCCGCCTGATATATAGCTGCCAGAGGTCCTGTCTCAACACCAAGTTCCTTGCACTATGGGGGGGAGAGAGAGAGAGAGAGAGAGAGAGAGAGAGAGAGAGAAAGAAAGAAAGTTTTTTAACATATATGTCAGGCCGAAGTCCCCCAATGAGACAAATCATGTGTACATGGTGTATATATCATCTGTCTATCAGAAAGACCAATGAGAAGAAATGAAACAGAACTGATACAAAACTGATCCAACCTAAAACTAGGCTGATCATTAGTGGAAATGGACTGGGGGCGGTGGTAATTATCAATGCATCCATGGGGTGTCTCAAGAGGGATGGACCTCTATCTCTAGGGAGATACGCATGTCTACATGTCCAAGGTGCTACATTCACGAGAATGCATCAAGCTATCTACCTCCATCCTATGCTAAGGGAGGAGTGTAAGATGTGGTACATGGGTGGGTATGGTACCAAGGATGCCCCGATGAAAGCTGCAGGATCAGCCCTCATTCGAGCAAGTCTCTCCTCAGTGGCACTAGAGTCTGCACTCTTGAGCCCAGATCTCCTCAATCTGTCAATGGTGAAGGCACGCACTCCCAAAACCCATGGCTCGTGGTCATCTTGTAGCTCGACCCACACGTACCTCAGAGAGAGAGTGAGAGAGCCACAGAGAGAGTGAGAGCGCCACAGAGAGAGGGGTAATTGCATCAGGGATATGGAGAGGCTGGAGAAACCAATGGAAAGAATATCCAGAAATACACCAAGTGCAAACAAAATTTAATGATGCATACAACAGAAGAAAAGGAAGACATACAAAATGAATAAGAGATCTCAAACTCAAAGCTTTGAAAATATTACCTCTACAATTGTCCCAATTGTCTCAGTAATACGATCAAATATATCAGTTCTATCAGACTCAAAGGCATGCCAATTAAGCAAACACTTGTATATGATACAAGCCGCAACAGGTTTGTCATGGCTAAAGCCAACATCCTTTGTGATGCATTGAAGGAGAGCTTCTTGATTGTCCTGCCAGCAAGAGCAGACCACTATTAAGAGAGAAAAGTTAAAGGCATCTCAACCAAAATGTATAATGTGGACTCAATCAGACATGCCTGCTGCCTGTCCGTAAGTACTCTTTGTCGTCTTTGCTCAAACTGGCTTAAACTTCCAGAGTGATAGGCAGAATTCTAGCCCAAAAAAATATTTATAATAATAGTAATCGAATTATCCCCTTGTAATGGAACTGACATCCAACATCCATACCTGTATTGGACTTGCTTGCCAGCTCTTAATCTCTCCATTTGTAAGCCGACAGATATCTGGTGTTCTCTGAACATGGACACAGTTTTAAAGATGAAGAATAAGATGTCGGTTTAAAAGCAGCCCGAAAACACTACAAGAACTTGCAGGAAATAGAATAGCTCATTAAGGTGAACAGGAGATACTACACCTGCTGCATGGTAGGTTTTGTACGATCCGTAAGAGTACTTGTTGGGGAAACAGAAAGTACTTGCTTCCGTAGAACTTGGTTTTCTGATTCAAGATTGGACATTTTTTCTTCAAGTCTGGATGTTGAGAAACAAACCAATAAACACATGAATAAAGATAATATGGAGAAACTTATCAGACTTTCACCCCTTAAAAATATGGAAGAGAATACTGACCTTTGCAGTGTTTCTTGCACCTTGCATATCCTTGATTCAGCTTCTTTTGACTTCTGGAGCATTTTCTCATTTTCTTTCTTTGTCTCTGATAATTCTTTTTCTGCTTCTACAAGTTTTGTTTCTAAAGTACTGATAACCATCTGCACAAAATTAAACACTGCCACCTTGAAAAATGTAACCCAATTCTGACACGTTTGCTAACCATACTGGTACAGATCCTATCCCCAAACTGTCAAAGAAACAGACAGCTACCTCCAATTGAAAGTGAATCGTACCCTTAGTCGTTCATTCTCCTTGGTTAATTTCTGATTCTTCAATTCACTGGCTTCAAGTGTTGGGCGAACTTTTACCAAGCTTGATAACTGGCCTGACAGCATCTTGTTTGTCTCTCGTTCTTCTACTATTTCAGCTCCCAGAGCTTCAATTTGTTGCTGCATCTCCATTAATGTGCTTTGCAACTTTCCAAGCTCTATTGATTTTGATTCCTCCACATCAATCTGTGATTTTGTTAGAAAATGAACTATTATTGCTTGGGCTACAAGGGATATTGAGCAAATATCAGCCAATATCATGCCTCACAAAATAAGGTGAAATTTGCGAGGGAAATGTTACACATTGAATAGCATCAGAACCCTTTTAGATCCTTGCAACCACAAAAAATGAAACTAGTTCATTAAACAACTTGAGACTTTCATGATACCAGAATGCAAATTCCATGTTCATACCATCTAGACAGTTTGACTTTCCTAGTTCTAATCCTCAAATATGCAGTGCAAAAAACAGAAAGGCATTATCAATTACAACCACCAATGGTTGAATTTCCAGTTGAATGCAAAATGAAAGGAAACATAGAGGGAAAAATGGGGAAAGAAGAAGAAGGAAGAAGGGAAGAGGGCAAGAGGGAGATCAAATTTTGAATTAAACACAAACAACTGGACAGAAATTCTCACAGACGATATAGTCTAATGCTGTACATATAATGTCAGCATCTAAGCCTAAAGTCATTATTGCAGGCTCAAAACCAGTCTATTACCCTTTGGTTCAGGAAGTGATCCCAAAGGACTCTTTTATCCAATTCATGAAGAAAAAATCATAGGGGTAATTTTTGGTAGGAAATCAAGGACAATTGTGTGCTAACCTCCTCCGATCCATTTACGCCTCATGACCCTGATCTGAAATGCCCTTTAGAAAACTACACAATGTATACCCAGCCCTAATAAAAACCTCTAGGTAGCATAAAGTATGCACTACATGGGAAGTCCATGAATTTCTTTGACCCTTCCAAATATCGCAGACAAGATTGATTCTTTGCCGCCTACTCCTAGCTTTCTCAACTAGAGGGTCCATCATGTCCTTAGCTCTTCAAGTCCAGAACGCCAAAAGGAGCAAACTTACAGAAGCAATCATTCCTATAATTTTGACAATGTCTTAAGAAGGCTGACAATTCCATGACTGCTGGTTAATCCCTAGAACTGCAAAAATGGCAGCATTCAATGCAGGTACCTCCCCGTCTCAATTTCCCTATCACTTTGCATCTGTTGTTTGTACACAAAATAATTTATAAGATTATACATATCTTATTTCTGTTATTTTGACAGCTTTGTAACCAGGGTTTGAATCTCTGTTGTACTCCTTTATGAAAGGGTAAAACACCTTAATGCTTGTCATGTGTGTGCATGTGCATGAGGGGGAGAGAGAGAGAGAGAGAGAGAGAGAGTGTGTGTGTGTGTGTAGTTGTGTGTGTGTGTGTGTGTGTGTGTGTGTGTGTGTGTGTGTGTGTGTGTGTGTGTGTGTGTGTACGTGCACGCATGTATGTGTCTGTGTGTGTGTTAAATAAAGAAGGACAACAGTTCAAGTTTTCTATCAATGAAATAGATAGAGAAGGCCTCTTATTGTCCCAAAAAGATTTATTCAATTAGATGGTACAAGTCAGCTACAGACTTACCCGTAAGCGCTTCTCTAGCTGCAAACGCAATGTCAGTTCTTCGCAACGCTTTTCTAGCTTGGACTTCTGTTCTTGCAGAGCCCCTGTTTCCCTTGCAGCCTGCAGAAGGGCAATGAAAAATATAAATCAAAATGAAGCTACAATTACCATTAAACAAAGTCATTTACACAAGAAAAGGATAGCATTGTATCATATTGATCAATAACACAATTATAAGTTGTCACTATTTGTGTCCACTTGTAAGGAAAGTAGCAATTGCCAACACACCATCCTCAAACTTCGAAGTTCCTTCCTTGCTACCCTAGAACGCCATGCACATTGGAAAGCAATTGCTGACTTCTGCAACTGCTTATATCGTCTAAAACACACCCAGGCCTTCCATTTAGCCTGCAAAATTGTCATGCTATCATTTCAGAAACCAAGCATACACATTCACCAGGAAAGAAAAACTATAATACAATATTATTTTCAGAATTGATTGCCGCTGAAATTCTTACACCCTTACACATGAAGTTTACATACCACCTCCAAAGCTAACATAAAGTTCATCCAGCAACTACAAAGCAGACAACCGCATTGTCATCTTCCTTGTTGGGCTTCCAGTGAGATTTGCTTATGTAAATAAGTGATAGGTGTTGAACAAAGAACAGTACCATAAATTTTCTTCCTTCTATTTCTGACAACATACTAATAAAGATAAATAACATAAATTATGTCCTAATAAAAAGATTAGTGACCACCACAATACATGTATTTAACTCATCATTAAATCCATAAAACAGATGAACACACACACAGCCATCTTTGTTTTCTCTTAGGTACGAATCATATGCCTTATTGAATCGAAAAAACTGTATAAAGCAGGCTTCAAGCCTGGGGAAACATAATCCCCCCACACATTCCCACTGAAATCGTACAATGTGTGACATATGAAGCAGCCTAGGCTTTCTATCGCCTACCAGGCAATGAACATCTACGTGTTATTTCTTTTTGCAGCCCTCCAAAGCAAATGAGAGTACAGAAATTATTATTAAACAATTTCTTACTTCTGCTGTCCTGAAAAACCATAGAAAATGGAACAAGTATATGCATACTCCATAGCCTTTAGAAATCCTTAATTTGTATGCATAAGTTCACACCATTTACTGCAATACGCAGGTTACAAATGATTTCTCTAATGTATTCTGGCAAAGAGCAAAATGTCCAAGGAGGAATCGTAGCAGTGCTTATTCCTTGCCATTCCTCCATTATTAAAAAAACGAGCAGCTCTTTCCGATTTGAAAGCCAGACGATGTGTCAAGAAATACCAGTATGGCAAAATCAAAGTGAATGACTTTTCAGTGTATCTTTGCTTCCCTTTCAAACCGAAATGAGGAGTCAAGGTTTTGAAATTCAAGACCAATAAGTTGAGAGTAGCACTTGATGATTTGTATGGAGCATAGGAAAAGAACTTATAAGCTTCAAACCAAATCTTTCGTATGCCAGAGTAAGTTAAAACAACCATTTTTCAGACTCCATAAGAGAGCTACTTTTCTGTAAGCATGCAATGTACAGTACAAAGAAAAGAACCTTGAAAACTTCAAAAAATGAGTGAGAAAGATGTGATATTTCGTGCCTGAATTTTAGTTGCTGCGTTTGCAGCCAGTATGCGTTGTTTCTCTTGCCGTAAAAAGAATAAGCGCAAGCAAGCTTGTATCATAAGAGCAGCTTTCCGTGCAGAGAGGAATGACTTCCGTAACTGCCACATTCTAACCACCTTTTGAATCATAATGGCTGCAACTTCTCTACGTCTCTCTTCATATAGGAGACGACCGAGATGGCCTGATCCAATCTCAAATGAAATTCAACAGAATTTACAATCAAAGCTTCAAGGGTATGTGTATCATCTCAAAAGTTTATACATCAGAATAATTCACCTCTCCAGTATGCCTGGATTTGAACAGCAGCTCTATGCATGGCCAGAAAATGTTTTCTGGCAATATATGTATGAAATCTCCTTTGTATGGCCTTTGCTGCAGCGTAAAGAACCTCTGCCCTCCGTGCATCTAGCTCTGCCATTTGCCCAGCCCGTAGGAAAACTTTGCTTTTCCCTATCTGTCATCAATGTGACTTACAATGTGGTCAGATGATCACGTGTGAAATTCACTTGACGTAAAATTCTTGCAGTTTGACACAAGAAGGTTTTGTCATCAACTTACTTGATAATTGCTTAGTTTCATCCTTTTGAGAAGTTCCTCTGTTGCAGCTCTTTCATTATAGCTGCACAAAGACAGTTAATGTAAACCAATAGAAATGAAATCGCAACTTGCTATTCTCAAGGTTCAAACACGTTAAGTCCTACTTACTTCCCAACAAGAACATCTGGAGCCAACAACCCAAACCGAGCAAGAAACTCATCAAAGGTTCTTCTAGTTGGATACCCAGCACAGCTGATACGCACAGCTTCTAATACTCCCTGCACGTGTGCTAAAAACAGAATTGTTAAGCATCTATTTCCCAGAGAAATCCCACTGCAGCAGGGAAAAAAACTCTTACACCACAGCGAAGCTGATGCAGTACACTAGGGTTATCAAACTTCCCAGGCTTGTTCTCATTATTTGGTTTCACACAACGTATATAATGTGGCTCTGTGGTGCCTAATATGTCCATTAACAATTGCAATTGTTGCTGTTCAAAAGGAGAGCAATAAAAAGCAAAAGCAGCAGCAACCAAAATTAGTAGCTCAATTCAAGAATGTATCTGGCAGCAATCCAATACATGTGGCACAAACCTTGAAGCGAGTAGCAACTGAAGATAATTTTGAAGATGATTTTGTGCTATCCTCACTAGACAATGAGAATAGTTCAGCTACAAATGGGCTCCTGGAAGACATCAGCAAAGCCTGATGCTCAGCAACCACATAATCTCTGTTCTTTTCCAGAAATAAATCTGTGTGATATGTCACCTGAACAATAGTAAAACCAGCCGTGAGCAAGAAACTAGAAAAATCAACCTCAATCAAAAACAGATGCGATGCATCATTGAGATACCTCCCCAGCATAATGTGCGATAGTGAAGTCAGTTGTTGAAAGCTTTGGTTTCTTAAAGCGTCGATTATTCTTGAAATGTTGAAAAAGCTTTGTGGCAAAAGTTTCATGAGTTGACTTTGGAAACATGCTGCATAGAGACCATAATTCACATCATTTGATTGACTACCAAAACAAAGTAAATATAAGAATAGACATGAAAAAATTAGCTGTTCAAAGAAAGGAAGAAAGCGCACATTCGAAAAGAAAACGCCAAAGAGACAGAAGCAGAGAAAGAAATAGCAAAGAAAAAAAAAAGAGAGATCACATAGAGAAAGAAAAGAAAATCATATCAACGAGTATCAGAGAGAGAGAGAGAGAAATGAAACAATATGTTTAAATCCCTGAAAGCCAAAATGACAATTGAAACCAAAACGTTACATCATGATGGATCTCATATAAAATTTGCATGAAAGAAACAAAACAGTATCAAGGATGATCTGATTAATGAGAGTACTGAGAATGTTAAAATAAAAAATGGTGGCCCATACATATGGGAAAACTCTCAGACATCTAATAAAGAGAGGACAAATGCTGGGTTCCAGGCATAAAAATCAGAACATGGATGTATAGGAAGCAAGTGTAGAGCTTCTTGTGCAGAAATGTGATAGTCCTACACCTCAAAAAATACCCTGCATTGATCACTGCCAGAGTTTCTCAATATCCTGTCCATTCTCCAATCCACAAGCACCCCACCACCAATCTGTATAATGGCATATCCCTCCATATCAGCACAGTAGCTCAAACCTACTTCCTCACATAAACCCCAAAGATTTTGCCATGAAAGGGCAACATTTTGTATGGATTCTGCACTTTCATCCGAGCATCTTTAGATGGCCTTCATTCCCATCACCTTCAAATGTTTTCTTTGGAATATTCAATGGTTCAAGGACATCCTAGCATATGGACTTTTTTCTTTCTTCTACTTTGGAATGACAAGGCACAAGAAGGCAGTTCAGTGAAGAGGGAAGGTAAAAATGGATAACATGGTAGACAAGGATGAGGACAAGCCAATGAAAGAAAAAAGTGCATCCATAGATTAAAAAAAACGTACCTTTTTTTTTTTGTTTAATCCATAAGGTGATTTAAATCGCTAGTGGCAATTTTTATTCTAACCACCAAAAAAAAAAGGGAATCCAGAGAGAGAGATATAGAGAGATTTCAGCCTTGAAGCTTTCCCTTGAGAGACTGAGTGAGAGAGAGAGACTTCAGCACGAGAGAGAGAGAGAGAGAGAGAGAGAGAGAGAGATTTCAGCTGTCGATTAAGAATTGAAAGAATGACAGATTTCAACCCTCTATTAAGGGGACAGAGAGGAAGAGGTATAGAAAGAAAGGGGGAAAAAAAAAAAAAAATTAACGTCTATTAGCAGGCTGGACTCGACATGTGTGTCTCCGGTCAATCGGAAAGACAAACGTGCTCAAAAGTAAAAACTGATAAGACTGATGCTGATACAAGGTAAACCAAAGTCTCCATAATGTGCGTGTGTGGAGAATCCATCAGAGAGGGGGGGTATATGGAGCACTATCTCTATGGTAGCCTATATGCAAGAGGGTAGTACAAATATGAGGATGCATTTATGTGACTAACTAGCTCCATCCAATGCTCATGTGTGGGTGTAGTATCTGGCACATAGGTGGAGGTGGAGTCGAGGATGCTCGGATGACTGCAGCAGGATCAACCATAATCTCGACCTGTCTCTCCTCAACGGCTTGGCGATATCGGGCCTAGATCT
The DNA here is from genome assembly GCA_020310875.1 of Ceratopteris richardii. Classification (NCBI taxonomy): domain Eukaryota; kingdom Viridiplantae; phylum Streptophyta; class Polypodiopsida; order Polypodiales; family Pteridaceae; genus Ceratopteris; species Ceratopteris richardii. The sequence continues at coordinate 24,740,177 of CM035408.1, read as the reverse complement.
CTGCAATCTAGTGTCTATGAAATCTCGGAGTCTGATCGCCTATACCGTGGGGCTGTCCCCTAGCCCGGGAGGTCTCAGCCTGCCCCTCTCTGTGTGACAGCTGGTCGAGGGACTGGTGCATGTCGTGGGGCGAAGAAGTCAATGAGCTCTGTCTGTCCCCCTCCTATCGAAGCTGTTGTGGTGGGCTCGAGTAGAGCATCTTTGCGGCTCTGTATCTCTAGTAAGAATCCCCCTAGCTGATGCTGATCGTTGGAGGCCATGATCTCTTGGAGGGTAGGCTGTCCTGTAAATAGAGCCCCGCATCTGCTTCTGATGTCATCATATGCCCTTCATCTACATATAAAAGTGCTCCTCATCCTCTATCTTTACTCAACATATCTGACAAATCCACTCCTCTCTAGGAGTGTTTGCTGCTTTGCCTCCCTCCCTCCCTCTCTCCCTCCATACACCCCGCACTTTCATGGGTATCTCCACATGCATACTACGGGAGACCTATATCACTTTTACCAGTTCTTTCAGCACTTTCATTTTTTTCGATTGACAGAAGATACACCCATGTACATCGATTTGTCTCATAGGCCAAGTTCGGCCTCCTAATAGACGTAAAATCTCTCTCTCTCTCTCTCTCTCTCTCTCTCTCTCTCTCTCTCTCTCTCTCTCTCTCTCTCTCTCTCTCTCTCTCTCTCTCTCTCTCTCTCTCTCTCTCTCTCTCTCTCTCTCTCTCTCTCTCTCTCTCTCTCTCTCTCTCTCTCTCTCTCTCTCTCTCTCTCTCTCTCTCTCTCTCTCTCTCTCTCTCTCTCTCTCTCTCTCTCTCTCTCTCTCTCTCTCTCCTCTCTCCCCTCCCTTCCCCCCCCCCTCCCCCCCCCCCCCCCCCCCTCTCTCTCTCTCTCTCTCTCTCTCTCTCTCTCTCTCTCTCTCTCTCTCTCTCTCTCTCTCTCTCTCTCTCTCTCTCTCTCTCTCTCTCTCTCTCTCTCTCTCTCTCTCTCTCTCTCTCTCTCTCTCTCTCTCCTCTCTCTCTCTCTCTCTCTCTCTCTCTCTCTCTCTCTCTCTCTCTCTCTCTCTCTCTCTCTCTCTCTCTCTCTCTCTCTCTCTCTCTCTCTCTCTCTCTCTCTCTCTCTCTCTCTCTCTCTCTCTCTCTCTCTCTCTCTCTCGCGTCGGAGCTGCTCTGCACCCCATCGTTTGCACCCCGTCTGCTCTGCCTGCGTCGGAGCTGATCTGCACCCCGTCGGCTGCTCTGCATAGAGATTATCTAAGCTCCCCGCCGTCTGCACCCCATCGGCTGCGCCTGCGTCGGAGCTGCTCTGAACCTGTCGGAGTCGGCCCTACATCAGGCCCGTCTGCACCACGCAAGCACTGCCCAGTCGGCTGCATGTTCTTGGCCGAATACGAATCGAAGTTAGGGTCTGCGTCAGCACTCAGTGGCTCTAGCTGTTGGTTGGATTCCTGCAATGCAAAAGAAAGGAAATCACGACAGGAGGAATGTTCGACCCCTGTGACCTGCCTGAAACTCCCCCTAACCTGCCCCGTTTCTCTCTCTCTAACCTTAACCCTAACCCTAACCCTAACCCTAACCTGAACCGTAACCCTAACTCCAGAACCTAATCCTAATCCCTAACCCTAATATCAAACCCTAAGAAAAAACAAAACCCTCTCTCTCTCTCTCTCTCTCTCTCTCTCTCTCTCTCTCTCTCTCTCTCTCTCTCTCTCTCACATTCATATGGCTCCCAAGCTGGAGGAACAGCTGGCCACCTTAGAGCATGCCCTCCGAGAGTTGATAGGAAAACACAAGAAAGAAGGAGATTCTGCACTAAACGGGGTTACCCGCAGAGTTGTCGCCCTCGAAGCCAAGGTGGCAACCTTGGAGAAGGAAAACGAATCCCTTCGGGAAGAGCTTCTTGCTACCCGCATGCAGCACTCACGGGACCTGGAGGAGTTGCACACTGAGCTTACTGATATGAAAACGAAACTGGACAGCATGCACGAGGAGGGGGAGATCGCTCCACAGCTAGAGGACATTCGGGAGACTATCAAGAAGGAGTGTATGGAGGTGGTGCAGAGCGAGCTTGAGACTAAGAAAGATGGATGGGTCGAGGTTGTAAAAAAGAACCTTCGACAGGAGGCAAAGAAGAACAACCACCATGAGGAGATCCACATAGTGCATACCACCATTGAGGAGGAGCGGATGCGACAGGCTCGCAGGCTCAATGTTCGCGTCTCCGGCCTCACAGAGACAGACTGATCACAAGAGAAGGACGGGCGTCGCTTGTGTACATTACTTGGATACCGCGCGGATGAGCCTCTTCCTTTCACCAGAGCTTGGAGAGCAGGACGGGACACCACACAGAGAAGAGCACTTATCCTTCAGTTCTCAGATGAGGCCGGGAGGAGAGACTTCCTCAGACGACGGGCGGTTCTACGCACTACACCGGGAACCCCCATCTATTTGGATGAAGACCTCACACGAATGCAGGTAGAGCACATACGGGCATGCATGCCACGTGTCCTCCAGGCAAGACGAGAGGGACATCGTGCCCTTTACAGACACCGTCGGGTCATCATTGATGGACGGCCCATTGACTAGGGATTCGCGGCCTATGAGACTGCACAGCAGGAGGTGCACATTGCTGTCTGGAACTGCAATGGATCTTTGTGGACACATCGAGGGCGCCTCGAGGAGGTGATGGAGGGAAGAGACATTATCTTCTTGACAGAGACACAGGAGAGCCCGGGGAGGAGCCTACCGAGGATTGAGGGCTATATGTGGGAGTCAGTTCACCGCCGCCAGATGAGACAGCACACCACACGAGGATGAGGAGGAGTAGCCGGGTTCTACAGACAGTCGCTACAGCACAGGGTACAGGTGGTAGCCAGAGACCCAGAGGCACGTTTCATGTGGATACGCCTGCAGCTATCAGAGGAGAGAGGAGCGTACTTCGTCGTATCCTATATTGCACCCATTGGTTCGCGCTTCACACATTCCCCTGAGCAGCTATCAAAGGGGGAGAGACAAGACACCACATCGCCATATGACTGCCTCAGTGACACGATTATGGAGTATACCGGGATGGGTGAAATCTTCCTTGTAGGAGACTTCAATGCCGGCACTCAAAGCCACCAGTGTGATATCTACGACTTAGACGACCCTGAGATGCTTCGTACCATAGAGGACATGCCTACACTCAGAGCCTCAGCCGACACCGCCACACCCACCTCATACGGCCAACACCTACTCCAGATGGGAGAAGCACACCGTCTTGTTATATATAATGGGATGGGGACCTGGCCCACCTCGAGCGGTCTCACCTGCATTCCACCCACGACACCACAGGGGGGCAATGTGGTAGACTATGTTATCGGAGCTCCGGAGGGGACACATCTCATCACCTCATTCACTATCCCACCCTTACCGATTGGAGCTGATCACGCATATCTTGCCCTATCCATTCGCGGCTCACCATGCATATCCCACCCCGTCACCATACAGCCACGAGCCCATACCACCATTCACTTTAGACATGAGCTAGCACATATCTATAGCTCCCATGTTCGAGAGCGAATCTACTCCCTTGATCCCTATGCCTCCTTGGACACCCTCACCGCCCACTTCTCCTCGATCCTCCATACATCTGCTACTCTCAGCTTCCCATACACCACTCACGGCACTGCACATTCGACACGGCTGGGGCATACATCCCAGAATAGATGGTACGATGAGGAGTGTAGGCGACTATACCGACATCTCAGAGCACAGAGTATCTTGGGATCCATCACAGAGAGAGAGGCACGACGAGAGATGCGAGCCCTCACACGCTGGAAGCGGCGAGCTTTCGAGGAGCGAGAGGAGGAAGAGTTGATGGACCTTCTCATGAGTAGGGATTGTGCCACCGCGTGGAGGGCACTACGTGAGCCACGCCCACCTACACCCATAGCCATGCTTGTTTCCTGACGCGTCGGGAACGGGCAGCTGACGTTAGTAACCTGACGATTCTGACGGCACGTAGCTGACGGGTTCCTGACGGGGGTATTGCAGAGATTTTTTTTTGGGGGCTAAAATGACTGACGCAAGACGCGAGGGGTTCATTTTCTGAGTACCGTCGGCTGAGTCGAGCCTCGATCTACTGCAGGCAGCAGAACTTCAGTCTTCGCGAATCGCACCTGTAGAGTGCTAGGTGGACTGTGGAGTGCTCAAGATCGGTGGTCCAGGCTGAGAGTTCACTTCTATAGCATTTCCCTGTAGGGGGCTGCCCGGCTGTGTACTCTGAGCAACAAGCTTATGCCATATGGATTGTGAGTTTATGCCATATGGACTATGGACAGCATGATTCATCATCTAGATTCTAGGCTGTAGCCTGTATACATGTCAATGTGTCATCAAACCTCTATGATGTACTGTGTACATTGAAACATATGCAGGCAGAAGCATATAATATATTTAATTTGAGGCTCAAGCATGATGCATCTGCCATGGTCCATCGCTCATCATGCATGCATGATGCATCATGAATAATTCATGCATGCATTATTGCAAATTTGCATGATGCATGTATGCATCATGCATCATGCATCAATGCATGATGCATCATGCATCTATTGTGCTCAAATTTGAATTTTAATATATAATATATATGATGCATATCACATGATGCATCATACATCAATCATTCTAATAATTTGGATCTAATTTTTTGTTTTTGACTCTTTTGTAGATGCCACGCAAAGCACGAGGAGAGTGGGACTTTGTTGAAAAATTGAAGGCTTTGCCGAAAGGGAATTGGACTCTGAAATGTAAATTTTGTCCACATTCTTGGGATGGCGGTGCAAATAGAGTATGAGCACATATCCTTGGTTTAAGAGGATATGGTGTAGGGAAATGTGAACATGCACCTCAGCATGTAAGAGATGCATGTAGAAAGTTGCATACAAAGGGCTCATCACAAAGTGGGAGTTACATGGATATGCCATCACAATCCTCATATGTATGTGAAAATGTGGAAAATAAGGAGCATCATTTGATGATGAAATTGTACTTGATGATTCATCAAGTGGGCAGGTATGCAAGAGACAAAAGATGGAAAGGGAGCATTGGATCAAGCTTGAGATATGCAGGCTAGAAAAGAGGCTGATAAAGCTGTCCTTCTTTTTTGCAGAAGATATTCCCTTTTGGAAAGTTAGAAGTCCCTATTTCATCCAAATGCTTAATGCAGTTGGAAGAGTAGGACAAAGTTATAAGCCTCCCTCATATCAACAATTGAGAGCAAAAGAGCTAAATGCAGAAGTGAGATGCATAGAGGATGACTTGTTGGAAATACGTGAGAAATGGAAATTATTTGGATGCAGCATTTTATGTGATGGTTGGTCTGATACCAGAAATCGGCCAATCATCAACATTATGGTAAGTTGCATTTTTGGCACTATGTTTTTGAAATCTGTGGATACCTCATGTGAGGTTAAATCTGGTGAATACATATTTGAAATCTTGAAGGATGCCATAATGAATGTGGGGCCAGAGAATGTAGTCCAGATATGCATGGACAATGCATCTAATTGTGTAAGAGCTGGCTATTTAGTTGAGCAACAATGGCCACATATCTTTTATACACGATGCACGTGCCATTGCTTGGATTTATTGTTTGAAGATATTGGCCGTTTGGAATGGGTGAAGCCTATCTTGGATAATGCTGTGGAAGTTGTGGTATTTGTCACGATGAAGCCTAGTGTGCTTGCTTTATTCAGAAAACATAGCACCAAAGATTTGGTAAAGCCAGCACAAACTAGATTTGCATACATGTTTATTATGTTGTCAAACTTGCTTGATGAGAGAGTGTACAATGGCTTGAGATCTTTGATGGTTAACCAAGAATACACAAGGAAAAAAGTTGCTAGAACCAAAAAGGCGGAAGATGTATCTTCTATTGTCCTTAGTGCATTTCTTTGGAGACAAGCAAGGGATATTGTTAAAATATGTGCTCCTATTTTGAAAGTCTTGCGCTTGGCTGATAGAGAAGGGGCCACTATGGGTCTCATTTATGAACTTACAAATAGAATGATTGAGAGTATTTCTTCTATAGAGAGCATTGATTCAGCAAGACTTGAAGAAGTTAAAAATTTATGTGTTGAAAGGTGGAATATGTTACATTCACCTCTTCATGCAGCAGCATATATGCTTCACCCTATTTGGAAGAGTAAATCTCCACAATTGGATTCAGAGGTGCATTCAGGTTGGATTGATCTCATTGAAAGATATACATGTGGTGATATTAAAAAGCAAGGAATCTTAATTGATGAAATGGACATGTATAAGTCTATGGAAGGTTTATTTGCACGGCCTATTGCAAAAGATGAAAGTAGAATGCATAATGTTGTGAAATGGTGGGAAACATTTGGGGCAAGTGTGCCCAATTTGCAAAAATTGGCTCTTCGTGTGCTTTCTCAAGGGTCTTGTGCATCCCCTTGTGAAAGGAATTGGAGTACCTTTTCTTTGATACATACGAAGAGGAGAAATAAATTGCAGCCAAGAAATGTTGAAAAGCTGGTTTATATTCATACGAATTTACGTCTTGTATGCAAAATCAAAGAAAGAGGATTTCAAAAAATGGAAGTGACATTAGAAATGATAGACAAAGAAGAGGACGACCGTAGACTTCTTGCATTGCAAGAAGAACATGATGGTGACATCCCTTCTTCATCTTCTTACACCATTGTGGAGAGCCATGCACAGGAGGATATTGCTATTGATGATAGTGATGATGATCATGATCAGGATGAGGATGAGGATGATGAGTATCATTGATGACAGATGCATGATGCATCACTATAGTCTTTGTTATGATTTTTGACTTTCCTATGTCATTATGCGACGATGTACTTAGTGCATAGTACATTGTACATCATATCAGCATGGTTTGGGTATTTTCTATCCTATTCAGCATCTATAGCATTGTATTATTGTTCTTTTTTTTACTTTTTTTGTCAAAAATTTTGGCGACGTCAGATAACGTCAGAAACGTTTTTCCTTACCCGTCAAGCGTCGGGTAAACGTCAGAACTCAGAAGTCAGAAACCCGTCAGAAACAACTATGCCCATAGCAAATCCTCCGACTTGGCACACCTACGCCCAGAGGTTATACGACGTCCAAGGACAGCCACCATTGCCGATTCCTTCCACACCGCGTCCTGTGATATCCACCCTCTTCACGAAAGGCATGGTACGACAAGCCACAATAGGCTACAGCATGGCCGTTCAGCACACCACACGGGGCTACAGGGAGAGCACTTTATATACGCCGCACATGTAGTTTCCCACTTGATCGCCCATCTCTTCAACCGTGCTTTGGTTGAGGGATTACCCGACTCATGGACTATGCATACCATTACGCCTATCCATAAGTCCGGCGATATGATGGACCCCGGGAACTACAGGACTATTATGATAGGCCATATCCTGGCCAAGATCTATGGGGCAGTACTAGAGGCAGAGCTCAGTACACACGCTCAGGCAGCGGGGATCAGAGCACCCGGCCAGGCAGGCTTCCTCCGCACTTTCTCCACCATCGACCACATCTTCGTGCTTTGTTGCTTGATTGAGACAGCGAAGGCGAGGAAGAAGAGACTATATTGTTGCTTTGTGGATTTCCGCAAAGCCTTCAACATGGTCCCTCGAGAGAGACTACTACGGAGGCTCCACGAGTTATAGCTACCATCAGACATGCTATGCGCCATCCACCCTTTGTATGCACGAGTCACAGGCAGGGTACGTTGCCCCGGCGGTCTATCAGACAGCCTTGTTAGCACCATTGGTGTGGAACAAGGTTGCCCTCTCTCACCCACTCTCTTCGGTCTCTACATCGACGAGATCACGGAGTATATACAGCGAGAAGGAGGGAGAGGAGGGGACCTCGGAGGTACGCCAGTACACATCCTATTATATCGTGATGACATTGTCCTGCTTTCAGAGTCACAGGAGGGGTTGAAGTCACATTTACAGGCGCTCGATACCTTTTGCATGGAGAGAGGACTCACAGTGAACCTTGGCAAGACCAAGGTCATGATCTTCCATACCTCAAGGAGAGTATGCCATCGCGCCTCTTTCACAGGAGCTCGGGACAGATAGAGGTAGTGGACTCCTATGTCTACCTAGGTGTCACCTTCTCGGGAAGCACGGGGGTTTTCTCCATGGCACAGGCCGCGAGAGATAGATTGACGCGAGGCTATGCGGCACTTGCAGGATTGGAGAGACTCTGCTTTCAGACACATTTTCAGGAGCCCCGGACTAAGGGGTGGCTCTTTGACACTCTAGTGACACCCGCATTGATGTACGCAGAAGCAGTATGGGCACCAGGGATCAAAGAGGCGATGTGGACGCGGATTGAGAGGCCCCAGGTCACCATGATCTCACGCTTGCTGCGTAGCAAGCCCTCCGTTCCACATGACATTATACGAGCTGAGCTTGGCACACCATCGATGCTAGTGGAGGCCCTCTTCCAATTGGTGACCTTTATTCTGAGAGTCAGAGAGCTCCCCACCAGCCGACTCACCAGGCTTGCATTTGAGAGCTCTAGACATTTGGCAGAGACCAAGCATGAGAGAGTATGGTATGCACAGACTTACCGATGGTTAGCAGACCATGGCATGAGCATTACGGATCTCCCCCCTTTTCAGTATGACCTCTCTTCCCCCCACATTACCCTCTCTCATTCGGAGAGGAATAGGATCATCCGTCAAGACCTACTACATATACACGTCAGGGAGACAGGGATTGCACCACGGGAGCCTCTTCCCACAAAGAGGCAACACTACAGAGAGCACTTCCTGACTGTGACAGCGGATGGTTTCATTCAGAGACCACGATACATGGATACATATATGGCACCAGCTCAGAGAGTGGCCATTGGGCAGCTCATAGTATCATCACACCAGCTCGAGATTGAGGTTGGGCGAGCCACACATACCCCGAGGGATGAGAGATTATGCAGGGTATGTAGAGAGGAGGTGGAGGACGAGGAGCACTACACATATAGATGCAAGGCATATGAGGACATCAGAGACCGCTACCCACATCTCTTCAAGGGCCAAGAGAGATCAGGGCTTTATTGGGGACAGAGGACCAGCACCCTCTAGGCCGTTTCCTAGTAGAGCTCCAGCACCGCCGTGCATCACTCCTCCAGCAGCAGATGGAGATACACCTGGCCCCCCCCCTCAGACTTATATTACAGATTTTTTCAAACCCACATCCACTTGAGGACCAAGCTTGATGTGGGGTGTCACATTACACAGAGCAAAGGAGCTTAGACGACAGCGTCCACGACCGAGTCCCCGAGTCCGGAGAGCCAATCCACATCAGAGAGAGATTCAGGCGATTCACGCACGCCATGACATGGAGATATGGAGACGTCAGCAACGCACCCCTATTGATTTGGACGTTCAGAGCATTTTGAGGATCGCCATGATGCCTTACCCACCGATGCATTATATCCTACACCCACTCCAGGCATTTAGTGGGTTGTGATACCATCGAGCCTCCCCTCCCTATGCATATCATATTTGTATCTCACCCATTGAGCATATAGAGTGCATACCCATAGCACCCCACACCCTTGATGCCAGTTACTATCCACTTCTTTTTATACTCGTTTGCGGTACTCACACTTTATTTTCCTTTTGGGATCACAGTGGATTGGATCATACTGATGTATATGTTTTGTCTCATAGGCCAATTTTGGCCTCTAATAGACGTTAAAGTCTTTCTTTCTCTCTCTCTCTCTCTCTCTCTCTCTCTCTCTCTCTCTCTCTCTCTCTCTCTCTCTCTCTCTCTCTCTCTCTCTCTCTCTCTCTCTCTCTCTCTCTCTCTCTCTCTCTCTCTCTCTCTCTCTCTCTCTCTCTCTCTCTCTCTCTCTCTCTCTCTCTCTCTCTCTCTCTCTCTCTCTCTCTCTCTCTCTCTCTCTCTCTCTCTCTCTCTCTCTCTCTCTCTCTTTCTCTCTCTCCAGCCCTTTGCAGCACCAATTCTTCTAGTGAAGAAGAAAGATGGATCTCATAAGATGTGTTTCGACTACCGAGCACTCAATAAGATTACTATCAATCACAAACATCCTATGCCCAAGATTGATGATCTTTTAGACACTCTAGGTGGAGCCGTTGTATTTAGTAAAATAGATTTTACAAGTGGCTACCATTAGATTAGAGTAAGAGATCATGATAAGACTCAGTCAATCGAGAGAAGACTCAGTTGTTTCTTTCGAGGATAGAGTGTCTACCAATGGGGTTCAGATGGATTCCAAGAAAGTTTCAGATACATTATTTTGGCCTACTCCTCAGGATGAGGGGCAATTATGGTCATTTCTAGGACTTTCCAATTTCTATCGAAAATTCCTCTCTTCATATCCTCGAATAGCAGTGCCTATGACGAACTTGGTTCAAGGCAAAGTTTCGTTTGCATGGACGCAAGAGTGGCAAGCAAAGTGGTAGATCCATAGAAACTCTTTGAGTTAGAGACAGATGCTAGTGGCATAGCCATAGGGACAGTTTTGATCCAAGATGGTAGGCCAATAGCTTTTGATAGCAAGAAATGGACTAGTGCACAGCGCAATTGGCCAGAGCATGAACAGGAGTTGTATGCAATGGTGTATGCACTTGAAGTCTAGAGACACTATCTTGATGGTTCTAGAAAGCTCATTGCTTCAAGAGATAAAGGAAGCACAAGAGGAAGATCCACATTCGAGCCATTATAGAGACACTATCATTTGATACATTATAGAGACACTATAATGTATCAAATGAGCTTTATAGTTCTAGAAAGCTCATTGCTTCAAGAGATAAAGGAAGCACAAGAGGAAGATCCACATTCGAGCCATTAGTGATGACTCTATTATAGGAGATGGGACAGTTTCAACTGTTTCTTCCCCTAGCAGAGAGAACAAGTCCATTCCGTATTCCAATTTCTCGCAGGAGAATGGAATAGTCAGACGGAAAGGAAAGGTTTGCGTACAAGATTCTCGGGATATGAGAAGAAAAGTCATGCATGATAACCGTGATGTGCCTTGTGCAGGACATCCAGGTGTTGGCAAGATAATAGAGTTTGTTAGAAGAACATTTTGGTGGCCCGATAGCAAGCAAGATAATAGAGTTTGTTAGAAGAACATTTTGGTGGCCCGATAGCAAGATATGTCCACACGTATGTTTAACAGGCTTTATGTGTCAAGTCAACAAAGCAGAAAGGGTAAAGACATCTGGTCTTTTGTATCCTTTACAAGTTCTAGGTCATAACTGGGATAGTGTATCCATGGACTTCATAGTCGGACTACCGCGGACCCAAAGGAAGTGGGATACTATCCTAGTTGTGATAGATAGATTGATGATCTACAAGGATTATGACTTTGGTCCACAGAAATCAATCCACTTGATCCACATGGATCAAAGTGTCAGATATTGATCCACAGGGATCAGAGTGTCAGATATTGATCCACAGGTATCAATCCACTTGATACACAAGGATAAGAGTGTCAGACATTGATCCACAGGGATCAATTCATACCCATGCAGGAGATGATAAAAGCTCCATATGTGGTGGAGTTGTTTATCCAGCATGTCTTCAGATTGCATGGGTTACCGACATCCATAGTTTCAAATAGGGATGTCAGATTCACAGGACCGAGAGGATCAATCAGTTTTTGGAGGATATGTTGAGGGCATGTGTCTGAGAGACAAACAGATTGGGATAGTTATTTGCCACTAGTTGAGTTTTGAGATGAACTATGGCATGAATCCCAATGTTCCTAGTATCATACATATGCCAAAGAACTTTCCTAGTGCTTCAAAGTTCTTAGTGAACGTCCAAGCAAATTTAGAAATAGCTAAAGCCAAGATGCAGCAAGTCGCTGATAGGGCTAAAGAGTGTTGATAGGAAGAGATCTCCTAGATCCTTGAGGAGGGAGACAGAGTCTTTCTTCAGATACCAGCTACATCTACTTCACTCTCCACAAGGAAGTGTAGTAAACTATCACCAAGGTTTTGTGGACCTTGGAAGATAGTTAAAAAGCTAAGTGAAGTTGCGTACCGATTAGAGCTTCCTCCAGATTGCAAAGTTCATCCAATGTTTCATCCAATGTTTCATCCAATGTTTTTAGGGAGGATAATCTAATAGAAGGAATTGTTTCTTTGTAAGAAAGTGATAGCACGGATCATTCTCAAGACACGATATTAGATCAGAGACAGAAGCGATTGAGGAATCGTATCATCCCGGAATATCTAGTAGCCTGGAGAGGATTACCACTTACTGACTCTACTTGGAAATTAGAAGCTTTGGTTCGCCAGTACTTTCCCTCATTGATCATTGAGGACAATGATCTTTAGAAGGGGGAGAGAGAGTCAGACATTGATCCACAGGGATCAATGCATTTGATCCACAGGGATCAATCCATTTGATCCACAGCGTCCATTTGATCCACAGGGATCCGTCCATTTGATCCACAAGGATCCGTCCATTTGATCCACAGGGATCAGTCCATTTGATCCACAGGGACTAGTTCATGTGTGTGAGGGACAAGCGCCAACTAGCCAAGGTCCCATGCTCGGGAGATACCCTAAGGTACATTGGTATTAATGGGAAGTACTTGGGTAGTAATGGGAATAAGTGTTGCATGGTGGCAACATGTTCACACAAGACTATTCCTCTCTCTCTCTCTCTCTCTCTCTCTCTCTCTCTCTCTCTCTCTCTCTCTCTCTCTCTCTCTCTCTCTCTCTCTCTCTCTCTCTCTCTCTCTCTCTCTCTCTCTCTCTCTCTCTCTCTCTCTCTCTCTCTCTCTCTCTCTCTCTCTCTCTCTCTCTCTCTCTCTCTCTCTCGCAGGTCTGTTCCCCTCTGTTTTTAGGGTTTTGCAGGTAATCCCCCTCTGTTTTTAGGGTTTCGTAGGTCTGTCCCGGTCTGTTTTTAGGGTTCCGCCTTCGTCTGCTCTCCTTTTTAGGGTTTCGTTGGTCTGTTTCTAGGGTTTCGCCATCATATTTGCTGCCTTTTTAGGGTTTCGCCATATCTGCTCTGTTTTTTAGGGTTTTGCAGGTCTGTCTTTAGGGGTTTTTTTAGGGTTTCGTACTGTTATTTTAGGGTTTTGCCTCTCTGTTTGGTTTTTTACAAGGTCAGCTGAAACCCTAACTGTTCAAACTTGTAAAACTGAAACCCTAACCACCCGAAAGTTAACCAAACCTGCCCAGCATGCCTCTCTGTTTCTCATAAATTCTAAACTAATGAGGATTGCAAAAGGCTGAAGCGGATCACCTCTTTGGGCCTCACAACAGTTTGTCGGTGGACATGGCAAAACTCGAGAAGCAGGATGTGGAGGTGATGATAAATAAAGCCATAAGAGAAGCAAAAAAAGAAGAAGATAGGGCTCTTAATCAAGAGATGAAGAAGGCAACAGAAAGAATAAAAGCTCTTGAGGATCAAATCAAACAACTCAAAGAAGACACGGATGAATGGAAAGCTGAAACACATCGTCTTCAAGAAGAAATCATCCACATGAAGATCTCCAAAGAAGAGGGAGAAATTACCAAAATATATGATCTGAAAGAAGAAATAAAGAAAGAATGGAAGACAAACATCCAAGAGAAGATCAGATCAGAGGTAGAATCAACCCAAAACAGTTGGGTTGAAGTCGTATGCAAAAGTATTAAAAAAAGTAAAGGAAGAGGCAATCAGAGATGAATACATCAGGGTGCAAGACACACTTGAAGAGGAGAGACTTAGACAAGTCCGTAGACTACACGTAAGGATCACAGGCCTCTCTGAAGGAACATCTGCTGAGGCTGATGCATCACATATATATCGTCAGCTAGGATATAGTGATATGCCATTCACCCATGCGTGGAGAGCCGGAAAAGATCACACAAAACCTGGAGCTCTTATATTACACATGAGGTCAACAGAGGATAGAATCGTTTTTTTCAAAAAGCGATCCATACTAAGAAGACTTCCAGGTGAATCTTTGGCATGTATGCCTCAGATCTTACAGGCAAGGAGAGAAGGAAAGAAGGCTTTTTACCGCGACAGTAGAGTCTTTATAGATGGACGCCCTATCAAATAGGGATATGCGGCCTATGAGGCAACACCACACCAGGAGTCACCACTCAAAGGAGTGGTGTGGAACTGCAACGGTGTACTTTGAACACGGCCAGACCGACTGGAGGAGATCCTAGATATGCATGACTTTGCTTGTTTCAAAGAGACTCATGAGAGCCCAGAAAGAAGCCTCCCACACATTGCAGGTTTTCATTGGGAATATGCATTCAGGGCAACGACAAGACAGAGTACACCACGAGGATCCAGAGGAGTCGCCATCATATTTAGACAGGAGATACAGAGCCGGATCCACATCGTAGGTAGAGACGAGGAGGCACGATACATGTGGGTTCGCATGGAAATAGCACCGGAGAGCTGGGTCTACATTGCCATATGCTACTTCCCACCAAGGGGATCCAGATATGCGGGATATGACCATGGGGGACCTACTCGAGACACATATTCACCATACACAGCACTTTCGGATGAGATACTACATTACAGCAGCCTAGGTGAATTCTTCCTCATGGGGGACTTCAACGGCCGCACCCAATCACATCAGTGAGAGTCATATGCTATGGAGCATCCACAGATCATGAGGAGCAGAGATCCAGACAAGACTAGGACCAGCATAGTATCAGCGGATATGGGTCAGGACACCACCGGGAATGGCAGACATTTACTTGAGCTACGCAGCCGACATCGTCTCGTTATATATAACGGGATGCACCGTTGGCAAGGCTCGGGTGGACTTACTTGCTTCCCTCACGAGAGAGGCGAGAGCACTGTCGACTACATTTTGGGTACCATTTCTGGAGCTTCACTTATTCCCTCACTTAGTATTGGACGACGTCCACTCGGTGCTGACCATGCATTTATCACGTTCACACTTTCATCTCATATTGCATTAGACCCTCCCACACTCATTGAGCCACACACCACAATACACTTCACACACGTGCTCTCACATGTTTATGCACACCACTTACACACCCGCCTACTCTCCCTCGACCCACTATCACCACTAGACACACTCAGATCACAGATCACCACCATTCTACATGACTCAGCCCTACACAGCTTTCCATGCCACACGGATACCCTCCACGCACGGGATCCATGCCCCAAAATCGCTGGTATGATACAGATTGTCGAGAGCTCAAGAAGCATTTACGGATTTTAGAGCATAGGGGGGATATTACACACAAGCAGGCACAGCGACGCATGCAGAGCCTTACCCGTCGCAAGAGGCGAGAATGGGAGGAGAGACAGTATTGGGATATCTATCACTTGCTCATGAGCCGGGATAGTGAAGTGGCGTGGGGACACCTGAGAGAGAGGAGACAGCAGACACCCATTCAAGACCCGAGCACTTGGCATAGCTATGCACAGAACCTATACGAGATCCCTGACCAACCCCCCCTTCCCATGCCACAGAGCTCACGCCCAACTACCTCTCACTTCTTCACATCGACTATGGTGAGCCGTGCCATTGCCCATCTACAGCATGGAAGGGCCCATGACAAGTTCGGCTTACAGGCAGAGCATCTCATCTACGGATGCACGACTCTAGCACCGCTCATTGCCCACCTCTTCAACCGAGCATAGATTGAAGGGTTTCTTGACTCATGGACCGAGCACACCATTGTGCCCATTCATAAGTCGGGCGATGTTATGGATCCATCCACATACCGAACGATCATGATTGGCCCCATACTGGCCAAGTTATATGGGGCAGTGCTAGAGATAGAGTTGAGCACTCTTGCCGAGAGGAAGGGTATCAGGGCCCCGGGACAGGCATGATTCAGACGAGATTACTCTACCATTGACCACATCTTCACTTTGAGATGTTTGATTGACCATGCACGAGTGAGGAAGAGGAGATTGTACTGTTGCTTTGTGGACTTCCGCAAAGCCTTCGACACAGTTCCCAGGGAGAGGCTCTTCATACGTCTACACGATATCGGGGCTCCAGAGGAGATGATATGGGGGATCTACGCCTTATATGAGAGAGTATCAGGTAGAGTCAGATGCCAAGGCGGTCTATCCGATTCACTTGCTGGCACCATCGGTGTGAAGCAAGGGTGCCCCCTCTCACCCACCCTTTTTGGTTTATACATTGACGACATAGTGGACTGCATATGGCAGCAAGGAGGAGAGGGCATTGAGGTACGAGGGACCACTATCCACATTCTTTTATATGCTGATGATATTGTGCTCGTTTCAGAGTCTGTGGAGGGTCTACAACATCACCTACACGGCCTAGATGATTTTTGTACACATAGAGGGTTATCAATGAACCTTGGTAAAACCAAGGTTTTGATCTTCCATACATCAGCACAAGTGAGGAGACACGTTTCTTTCACAGTGGTAGGCGGACCCATTGAGGTAGTTGGTCCATGTCTCAGGCAGCCCGTGATCGCATCACACGTGGATATGCAACGCTAGCTTTGATGGAGAGACAGTGTCACCAGGCATATTTTCAGGAGCCCCGCACAAAGGGGTGGCTCTTCGACACTTATGTTACCCAAGCACTCATGTATGGTGCAGCTATATGGGGACCGGGATTAGCCACATCATCATGGACAGCACTGGAGAGACCGCAGATTCTCATGATTGCTAGACTCATCCGCAGCAAATCTTGGGTACCCCATGATATCATTAGGGAAGAGCTTGCTCCACCACCGATGCTAGTAGAGGCACTCTTCCAAACAGTATGCCTATTACACAGGATCCATAGCATGGACACAGAGCGCATCACTTACAGAGCTTTCCAGGCTTCATGCGACATGGCACTAGCCGGAGACACCTCATCATGGTATGCACAGACACGGGATTGGCTTGCCCTCCATGGTATTGACATAGACAGACTACCACCAATACAGTACGACTCCCAGGCTCCCACCTATTCGCTCTCCCACTAAGAGAGAAATAGGATCATCCGTCACGAGATATGGCATACATACATACAGAGGACATGGATCAGCCCGGGGAGGACATTGACACCGAAAATGCTTCACTACCGTGAGCATTTTCTACGGATTTCAGACAAGGGCTTCATTGAGACTCCACGCTATATGCACACATACCTACCACACCACCTTCGAGTCATCATTGGGCAGCTTCGAGTTTCATCACATAAGCTCGAGATCGAGAGGGGTTGGGCTAGAGGAGTCCCTCGAGAGGAGAGGTGGTGCCCAATATGCCATACAGAGATAGAGAGTGAGGAGCACCTCATTATCAGATGCCCGGCATACTCGGGAGTCGGACCTACGAGCACAATTCAAGATAGAGGAGTCACTCCAATTGTGCATGACAAGTGCCGACCAGCGGAGGATGGGGCATTTCCTAATGGCTGCATATGAGAGACGAGATCATATGCTAGAGCCTACACACCAGACACGGGTGAGTACGTTACTCAGTATTTTGAGCGTGTTGGTCCACATCGGACGGACCCGCCTCCGAGAGGCATAGCGCTCACACGCCAGCAGGCAGCGGCACAGAGAGTGCGACGCCGACCACATCTGGTTGGGTAAAGACTTCCTCCACGAGGCACTCCTACCGCCACCGATGTACCACATACTCCACCCACCTCCACCCATCATGGGTCCCCCTTGTATCAAGTGATCATTATCTGCTCATCCAGAGCCACTCTCCCCCAGCCACCATTATTTTATTCCCACTACCTCCTCAAGGCTCATTCCCACTCCCTCATGGGTCCCCCTTGTATCAGGTGGTCATTATCTGCTCATCCAGAGCCACTCTCCCCCCAGCCACCATTATTTTATTCCCACTACCTCCTCATTACAGGTACCACCATCCTTTGCTATTTCTGCCTACACAGTTTTGTGTAGCGAGTATTTTTTACCTTTCCATTGCTACACAGAGATTACCACAGTTGTATATGATTTTGTCTCATAGGCCAAGTTTGGCCTTTGGAAGACGTTAATATACCTCTCTCTCTCTCTCTCTCTCTCTCTCTCTCTCTCCTCTCTCTCTCTCTCTCTCTCTCTCTCTCTCTCTCTCTCTCTCTCTCTCTCTCTCTCTCTCTCTCTCTCTCTCTCTCTCTCTCTCTCTCTCTCTCTCTCTCTCTCTCTCTCTCTCTCTCTCTCTCTCTCTCTCTCTCTCTCTCTCTCTCTCTCTCTCTCTCTCTCTCTCTCTCTCTCTCTCTCTCTCTCTCTCTCTCTCTCTCTCTCTCTCTCTCTCTCTCTCTCTCAGCTGCCCCGCAGTCTTCTTCATCCCGCCGTCTGCTGCCTCTGTCCATGACCTGCGCAACCCTAGCCCGCCGTCTGCTTCATCCCGTCCAGCTGCTGCCTTGGCCTGCCTCTCTACCTGCTCTCTGACGCGCACCCTGTCCGCCCTCTGACGGGATATGGAAAACCCTAACCCATCTGTCCGCCCTTGGAAGCTCTGAACCCCGCCGCTTACCTCAGCCCGACGCCTGCTTAGATGTCAAACCCTAAACCCTGAACTCGTCAACCTCTATCCACCCGCCCTCGTCGACCATGCCCCTTAGTGTGCCGCCATTCTTCGACCTCTGCCCACCTACATTAAACCCTAACCCGCACCCCTGCCCGATCCAAGCTTAACCCTAAACTGCCCGCCTGCCCGATCCAACCCCGACCCTGCTCGACACACAACCGATCTTGCCCAACCCATCCCATGCCCGACCTGACCTTCCTCCCAAATATGTGCAATCCTAACCCTAACCCTAACCCTAACCCTAACCCTAACCCTAACCTGAACCCTAACTCCAAAACCCAACCCTAATCCCAAACCCTAAGAAACCCTCTCTCTCTCTCTCTCTTTCTCTCTCTCTCTCTCTCTCTCTCTCTCTCTCTCTCTCTCTCTCTCTCTCTCTCTCTCTCTCTCTCTCTCTCTCTCTCTCTCTCTCTCTCTCTCTCTCTCTCTCTCTCTCTCTCTCTCTCATGGCTCCCAAGCTGGAGGAACAGTTGGCCACCTTAGAGCATGCCCTCCGAGAGTTGATAGGAAAACACAAGAAAGAAGGAGATTTTGCACTGAACGGGGTTACCCGTAGAGTTGTCGCCCTCGAAGCCAAGGTGGCAACCTTGGAGAAGGAAAACGAATCCCTTCGGGAAGAGCTTCTCGCTACCCGCAAACAGCACTCACGGGACCTGGAGGAGTTGCACACTGAGCTTACTGATATGAAAACGAAACTGGACAGCATGCACGAGGAGGGGGAGATCGCTCCACATCTAGAGGACATTCGGGTGACTATCAAGAAGGAGTGTATGGAGGTGGTGCAGAACGAGCTTGAGACTAAGAAAGATGGATGGGTCGAGGTTGTCAAAAAGAACCTTCGACAGGAGGCAAAGAAGAACAACCACCATGAGGAGATCCACATAGTGCATACCACCATTGAGGAGGAGCGGATGCGACAGGCCCGCAGGCTCAATGTTCGGGTCTCCGGCCTCACAGAGACAGACGGATCACCAGAGAGCAGGACGGGCGTTGCTTGTGCACATTACTTGGATACTGCGCGGATGAGCCTCTCCCTTTCACCAGAGTATGGAGAGCAGGACGGGACACCACACGGAGAAGAGCACTTATCCTTCAGTTCTCAGATGAGGCAAGGAGGAGAGACTTTCTCAGACGACGGGCGGTACTACGCACTACACCAGGCACCCCCATCTATTTGGATGACAACCTCACACGGATGCAGGTAGAGCACATACGGGCATGCATGCCACGTGTCCTCCAGGCAAGACGAGAGGGACATCGTGCCCTCTACAGAGACGGTCGGATCATCATTGATGGACGGCCCATTGACTAGGGATTCGCGGCCTATGAGACAGCACACCAGGAGGTGCACATTGCAGTCTGGAACTGCAATGGATCTTTATGGACACATCGAGGGCGCCTCGAGGAGGTGATGGAGGGCAGAGACATTATCTTCTTGACAGAGACACACGAGAGCCCGGGGAGCAGCCTACCGAGGATTGAGGGCTATATGTGGGAGTCAGCTCACCGCCGCCAGATGAGACAGCACACCACACGGGGATCAGGAGGAGTAGCCGTGCTCTATAGACAGTCGTTACAGCACAGGGTACAAGTGGTAGCCAGAGACCCAGAGGCACGTTTCATGTGGATACGCTTGCAGCTATCAGAGGAGAGAGAAGCGTACTTCGCCGTATGCTATATTGCACCCATTGGTTCACGCTTCACACATTCCCCTCAGCAGCTATCAGGAGGGGAGGGACAAGACACCACATCGCCATATGACTGCCTCAGTGACACGATTATGGAGTATACCGGGATGGGTGAAGTCTTCCTTGTAGGAGACTTCAATGCCCGCACTCAGAGCCACGAGTGTGATATCTACGACTTTGACGACCTTGAGATGCTTCGTACCATAGAGGACATGCCTACACTCAGAGCCTCGGCCGACACCGCCACACCCACCTTATATGGCCGACACTTACTCCAGATGGGAGAAGCACACCGTCTCGTTATATATAATGGGATGGAGAGCTGGCCCACCTCGTGCGGTCTCACCTACATTCCACCCACGACACCACAGGGGGGCAGTGTGGTAGACTATGTTATCGGACCTCCGAAGGCGACACATCTGATCACCTCATTCACTATCCCACCCTTACCGATTGGAGCTGATCACGCATATCTTGCGCTATCCATTCGCGGCTCACCATGCATACCCCACCCCGTCACCATACAGCCACGAGCCCGTACCACCATTCACTTTAGACATGAGCTAGCACATATCTATAGCTCCCATGTTCGAGAGCGCATCTACTCCCTTGATCCCTCTGCCTCCTTGGACACCCTCACCGCCCACTTCTCCTCGATCCTCCATACATCCGCTACTCTCAGCTTCCCATACACCACCCAAAGCACTGCACATCCGACACAGCTGCGGCATACACCCCAGAATAGATGGTACGATGAGGAGTGTAGGCGACTATACCGACATCTCAGAGCACAGAGTATCTTGGGATCCATCACAGAGAGGGAGGCACGACGACAGATGCGAGCCCTCACACGCCGGAAGCGGCGAGCTTTTGAGGAGCGACAGGAGGCAGAGTTGATCGACCTTCTCATGAGTAGGGATTGTGCCACCGCGTGGAGGTCACTACGTGAGCCACGTCCACCTACACCCATAGCAGATCCTTCGACTTGGCACACCTACACCCAGAGGTTATATGACGTCCAAGGACAGCCACCATTACCGACTCCTTCCACACCGCGTCCGGTGATATCCACCCTCTTCACAGCAGGCATGGTACGACAGGCCATCCATAGGCTATGGCATGGCCGTTCTGCAGACCACACGGGGCTACAGGGAGAGCACTTTATATACACTACAGATGTAGTTTCCCACTTGATCGCCCATCTCTTCAACCGTGCTTTGGTTGAGAGATTACCAGACTCATGGACTATGCATACCAATACGCCTATCCATAAGTCAGGCGATATGATGGACCCAGCGAACTACAGGACTATTATGATAGGCCATATCCTGGCCAAGATCTATGGGGCAGTACTAGAGGCAGAGCTCAGTACACACACTGAGGCAGCGGGGATCAGAGCACCCGGCCAGGCAGGCTTCCGCCGCACTTTCTCCACCATCGACCACATCTTCGTGCTTCGTTGCTTGATTGAGAGCACGAAGGCAAGGAAGCAGAGACTATACTGTTGCTTTGTGGATTTCCGCAAAGCCTTCGACATGGTCCCTCGAGAGAGACTACTACGGAGGCTCCAGGAGTTACAGCTTCCATCAGACATGCTATGGGCCATCCACGCTTTGTATGCACGAGTCACAGGCAGGGTACGCTGCCACGGCGGTCTATCAGACAGCCTTGTTAGCACCATTGGTGTGAAACAAGGTTGCCCTCTCTCACCCACTCTCTTCGGTCTCTACATCGACGAGATCACGGAGTATATACAGCGAGAAGGAGGGCGAGGAGGAGACCTCGGAGGTACGCCAGTACATATCCTATTATATGCTGATGACATTGTCCTGCTCTCAGAGTCAAAGGAGGGGTTGCAGTCACATTTACAGGCGCTCGATACCTTTTGCATGGAGAGAGGACTCACAGTGAACCTTGGCAAGACCAAGGTCATGATCTTCCATACCTCCAGGACAGTACGCCATCGCACCTCTTTCACAACAGCTGGAGGACAGATAGAGGTAGTGGACTCCTACGTCTACCTAGGTATCACCTTCTCGGGCAGCACAAGGGTATTCTTCATGGCACAGGCTGCGAGAGATAGATTGACGCGAGGTTATGCGGCACTTGCAGGATTGGAGAGACGCTGCTTTCAGACACATTTTCAGGAGCCCCGGACTAAGGGGTGGCTCTTTGACACTCTAGTGACACCCGCATTGATGTACGCAGCAGCAGTATGGGCACCAGGGATCACAGAGGCGATGTGGACGCAGATTGAGAGGCCCCAGATCACCATGATATCACGCTTGCTGCGCAGCAAGCCCTCCGTTCCACATGACATTATACGAGCTGAGCTTGGCACACCACCGATGCTAGTGGAGGCCCTCTTCCAGTTGGTGACCTTTATTTTGAGAGTCAGAGAGCTCCCCACTAGCCGACTCACCAGGCTTGCATTTGAGAGCTCTAGACATTTGGCAGAGACAGGGCATGAGAGAGTATGGTATGCACAGACTTACCGATGGTTAGTAGACAATGGCATGAGCATTACGGATCTCCCCCCTTTTCAGTATGACCTCTCTTCCCCCCACATTACCCTCTCTCGTTCTGAGAGGAATAGGATCATCCGTCAGGACCTACTACAGATACACGTCAGGGAGACATGGATAGCACCACGGGGGCCTCTTCCCACAAAGAGGCAACACTACAGAGAGCACTTCCTAACTGTGACAGCGGATGGTTTCATTCAGAGACCACGATACATGGATATATATATGGCACCAGCTTAGAGAGTGGCCATTGGGCAGCTCAGAGTATCATCACACCAGCTTGAGATTGAGATTGGGCGAGCCACACATACCCCCAGGGATGAGCGATTATGCAGGATATGTAGAGAGGAGGTGGAGGACGAGGAGCACTACACATGTAGATGCAAGGCATATGAGGACATCAGAGACCGCTACCCACAGCTCTTCAGGGGGCCTAGAGAGATCAGGGCTTTATTGGGGACAGAGGACCAACGCCCTCTAGGTCGTTTCCTAGTAGAGCTCCAGCACCGTCGCGCATCACTCCTCCAGCAGCAGATGGAGATACACCTGACCCCCCCCCCCCCCCCTCAGACTTATATTACAGATTTTTTCAGACCAACATACGCTCGAGGGCCCAGCTCGATGCGGGGTGTCACATTACACAGAGCAGAGGAGCTTAGACGACAGCGTCGACGACCGAGACCCCTTGTCCGGAGAGCTCGTCCACATCAGAGAGAGATTCAGGCGATTCACGCACGCCATGACATGGAGATACAGAGACGTCAGCAGCGCACCCCTATCGATTTGGACGCCTAGAGCATTTTGAGGATCGCCATGATGCCTTACCCACCGATGCATTATATCCTACACCCACTCCAGGCATTTAGGAGGTTGTGATACCATCGAGCCTCCCCTCCCTATGCATATCATATTTGTATCTCACCCATTGAGCATAAAGAGTGCATACCCATAGCACCCCACACCCTTGATACGAGCTACTATCCCTCCTTTTATACCCGTTTGCAGTACTCACACTTTATTTTCGTTTTGGATCAGAGTGGATTGGATCATACTGATGTATATGTTTTGTCTCATAGGCCGATTTTGGCCTCTAATAGACGTTAAAAAGTATTTCTTTCTTTCTCTCTCTCTCTCTCTCTCTCTCTCTCTCTCTCTCTCTCTCTCTCTCTCTCTCTCTCTCTCTCTCTCTCTCTCTCTCTCTCTCTCTCTCTCTCTCTCTCTCTCTCTCTCTCTCTCTCTCTCTCTCTCTCTCTCTCTCTCTCTCTCTCTCTCTCTCTCTCTCTCTCTCTCTCTCTCTCTCTCTTTTTCAGATGAGATACTACATTACAGCACACTAGGTGAAGTCTTCCTTATGGGGGACTTCAATGGCCGCACTCAGTCGCATCAGTGCGAGGCATACGACATGGATCACCCACATCTCATGAGGGCCAGAGACCCGGTTGAGATTAGCACCAGCAGAGTATCGGCAGATACGGGTCAGGACACCACCGGCTATGGCAGACATCTACTCGAGCTAGGCAGCCGACATCATCTCGTTATATATAACGGGATGGATCGTTGGCCGGGTTCAGGCGGACTTACTTGCTTCCCTCACGGGGGAGGTGAGAGCACAGTCGACTACATTTTGGGTACTACCTTTGGAGCTTCACTCATCCCTTCACTTAGTATTGGACGACGCCCACTCGGTGCTGACCACACATTTATCACATTCACACTCTCATCTCCGATTCCATTAGACCCTCCCTCACCCACTGAGATACATACCACGATACACTTCACACACGAGCTCTCACACGTTTATGCACACCATTTACACACCCGCCTACTCTCCCTCGATCCATTCTCACCTTTGGACACACTTACATTACATATCACCTCCATCCTACAGGACTCAGCTCTCCGAAGCTTCCCACACCGCACACATATGCACCCTCCACGCACAGGATCCATGCCCCAGAACCGTTGGTATGATGCAGATTGTCGTGAGCTGCGTAAACACCTACGGATTTTAGAGCATAGAGGAGATATTACACACACACAGGCACAGTGTCGCATGCAGAGCCTTACACGCCGCAAACGGCAAGATTGGGAGGAGAGACAGTATTGGGATATTTACCATTTGCTCATGAGTCGAGAGAGTGTAGTGGCATGGCGACATTTGAGAGAGAGGAGACAACAGACACCTATCCGAGACCCGAGCACTTGGCATAGCTATGCACGGAGCCTATACGAGATCCAAGACCAGCCTCCCATTCCTAGACCGCAGAGCTCACGTCCTACTACCTCTGACTTCTTCACACCCACTAAGGTGGGACGCGCTATTGCCCGGCTGCAGCATGGCAGGGCCCATGATCATTTCGGTTTACAGGCAGAGCACCTCATCTATGGAGGCACGACTCTCGCACCGCTCATTGCCCATCTCTTCAACCGTGCATTGGTTGAAGGATTCCCAGACTCATGGACTGAGCACACCATAGTGCCCATTCATAAGTCAGGTGATACTATGGATCCAGCTACATACCGGACGATCATGATTGGCCCTATATTGGCCAAGTTATATGGGGCGGTACTAGAGACAAAGTTGAGTACTCTCGCTGAGAGGAAGGGCATCAGGGCTCCAGGACAGGCAGGTTTCAGACGAGATTACTCTACCATTGACCACATCTTCACTCTGAGATGCCTGATCGACCAGGCAAGGGTGAGGAAGAGGAGATTATATTGTTGCTTTGTGGACTTCCGCAAAGCATTTGACACTATTCCCAGGGATCGACTCTTCAGACGACTAGTTGACATCGGAGCTCCGGAGGAGATGATATGGGGGATCTACGCCTTATACGAGAGAGTATCTGGTAGAGTCAGATTTATCTGATCCACTTGCTAGCACTATCGGGGTGAAGCAAGGATACCCTCTCTCACCCACCCTCTTTGGTCTTTACATTGATGAGATAGTGGACTTCATACAGCAAGAGGGGGGAGATGGCATTGAGGTACACGGGTCCACTGTCCATATTCTTTTATACGCTGATGATATTGTATTGGTTTCACAGTCTGCAGAAGGTCTACAGCATCATCTACACGGCCTAGATGACTTTTGCAGACACAGAGGGTTATCTGTGAACCTTGGTAAAACCAAGGTCTTGATCTTTCATACATCAGCACAGGTACGCAGACATAGTTTGTTCACAGCAGCAAGTGGACCGATCGAGGTGGTCGGATCATATGTTTACTTGGGGGTGACATTTACAGCAGCATCAGGGGTCTTCTCTATGGCTCAGGCAGCCCGTGACCCCATCACACGTGGGTACGCAGCACTAGCTTTGATGGAGAGACAGTGCCACCAGGCATATTTTCAGGAGCCCCGCACAAAGGGGTGGCTCTTTGACACTTTGGTCACGCAAGCGCTCATGTATGGGGCAGCCATATGGGGGGGACCAGGATTAGCTACATCAGTATGGACAGCACTAGAGAGGCCACAGATCCTCATGATTGCCAGACTTATCCGCAGCAAACCTTCAGTACCACATGATATCATTAGAGCAGAGCTCGCTGCACCACCGATGCTAGTTGAGGCACTATTCCTGACAGTATGCCTATTACACAAACTTCGGAGCATGGATACAGAGCGCATTGCTTATCGTGCTTTCGAGGCATCACGTGATATGGCATTAGTAGGCGACACCTCCTCATGGTATGCACAGACACGAGACTGGCTTGCCCACCATGGCTTTGACATAGACAGGCTACCACCACTACAGTACGACTCTCATGCACCCACCTACTCGCTCTCTCATCAAGAGAGGAATAGGATCATTCGTCAGGAGATATGGCATACATACATACAGAGGACATGGGTGAGCCCTAGGGGTACATTGCCACCGAAAATGCTCTACTACCGCGAGCATTTTCTACAAATATCGGGCACGGGCTTTATCGAGATTCCGAGATACATGCAGATCTACCTTCCCCACCACCTACGAGTCGTCATTGGGCAGCTCCGGGTTTCATCACATCAGCTCGAGATTGAGAGGGGTCGGTCCAGGGGAGTCCCCCGTGAGGAGAGGTGGTGCCCTATGGAAGACAGAGGTAGAGAGTGAGGAGCATTTTGTTATAAGATGTCCAGCATACTTAGACCTACGAGCACAGTTCCAGATCGAGGAGTCATTCCAGCTGTGCATGACTATGGGAGACCAGAGACGCTTGGGACGCTTTCTCACAACAGCATACGAGACGCGAGAGCGGTCACTACAGCCCATACATCAGCCACAGGTGAGTACCCAGCAGACCATTACCCAGTTCTTTCAGTGATTTGAGCTACATCAGAGAGGTCCATCTATAGGGCTCACGCTCCACCAGGCACCAGCACAAAGAGCACGGCGCCGACCACGCATGGCTGGATATCGTCGACCACGACTATATCAGGAGGATATCTCACGCATCAGGATTGCCTACGACCGCATGATGGAGCATAGGCGTACCACCACCCCCTGGGTTATCTTCCTTCAGGAGGCACTCAGACCACCACCGATGTACCACATACTACACCCACCTCCACCCATCACCAGTAGCTAGGGCGTTTAACTCACATTTTGGATCCCCCATGTATTAGGTGGCCACTATCTGCAGAGTCAGAGCCACGTCTCCCCAGCCTTTTCCAGCCCTATATAGCTTTGTGTAGCGATATACTTTTTATTTCATTTTATCTTCTACACAGGGTTACTACACTTGTACATGGTTTTTGTCTCATAGGCCAAGTTTGGCCTCCAGAAGACGTTAATATGACTTTCTTTCTTTCTTTCTTTCTTTCTTTCTTTCTTTCTTCTCTCCCTCCCTCCCTCCCTCCCCCTCCCTCCCTCCCTCCCTCCCTCCCTCTCTCCCTCTCCCTCTCTCTCTCTCTCTCTCTCTCTCTCTCTCTCTCTCTCTCTCTCTCTCTCTCTCTCTCTCTCTCTCTCTCTCTCTCTCTCTCTCTCTCTCTCTCTCTCTCTCTCTCTCTCTCTCTCTCTCTCTCTCTCTCTCTCTCTCTCTCTCTCTCTCTCTCTCTCTCTCTCTCTCTCTCTCTCTCTCTCTCTCTCTCTCTCTCTCTCTCTCTCTCTCTCTCTCTCTCTCTCTCTCTCTCTCTCTCTCTCTCTCTCTCCCTCCTCTCCCTCTCCCCTCTCATTCCTCTCTCTCTCTCTCTCTCTCTCTCTCTCTCTCTCTCTCTCTCTCTCTCTCTCTCTCTCTCTCTCTCTCTCTCTCTCTCTCTCTCTCTCTCTCTCTCTCTCTCTCTCTCTCTCTCTCTCTCTCTCTCTCTCTCTCTCTCTCTCTCTCTCTCTCTCTCTCTCTCCTCATGATTTCCAGACTTATCCGGAGCAAGCCTTCAGTACCACATGATATCATTAGAGCAGAGCTTGCTGCACCACCGATGCTAGTTGAGGCACTATTCCAGACAGTATGCCTATTACACAGACTCCAGAGCATGGATACAAAGCGCATTGCTTATCGGGCTTTACAGGCATCACGGGACATGGCATTAGCAGGCGACACCTCCTCATGGTATGCGCAGACACGAGACTGGCTGGCCCACCACGGCTTTGACATAGACAGGCTACCACCACTACAGTACGACTCACATGCACCCACCTACTCTCTCTCTCATCAGGAGAGGAATAGGATCATTCGTCAGGAGATATGGCATACATACATACAGAGGACATGGCTGAGCCCTAGGGATACATTGCCACCGAAAATGCTCTATTATCGTGAGCATTTTCTACATATATCGGACGAGGGCTTCATCGAGATTCCGAGATACATGCAGACATATCTACCCCACCAGCTTCGAGTCGTCATTGGGAAGCTCCGGGTTTCATCACATCAGCTCGAGATTGAGAGGGGTCGATCCAGGGGAGTCCACCGTGAGGAGAGGCGGTGCCCAGTATGCGAGACAGAGGTAGAGAGTGAGGAGCATTTTGTTATCAGATGCCCAGCATATGTAGACCTACGAGCACATTTCCAGATAGAGGAGACACTCCAGTTATGCATGAGTATGGGAGACCAGCGACGCTTGGGACGCTTCCTCGCAGCAGCATACGAGAGGCGAGATCGGTCACTCCAGCCAACACATCAGCCACGGGTGAGTACGCAGCAGACCATTACCGAGTTTTTTCAGCGAGCTGAGCTACATCAGAGAGGTCCATCTATAGGGCTCACGCTCCACCAGGCAGCAGCACAGAGAGCACGGCGCCGACCACGCAGGGGCACATATCATCGACCACGACTATATCAGGAGGATATCTCATGCATCAGGACAGCCTACGACCACATGATGGAGCATAGGCGCACCACCACTCCATGGGTTGTCTTCCTTCAGGAGGCACTCAGACCACCCCCGATGTACCACATACTACACCCACCTCCACCCATTCACCGGTAGCTAGGGTGTTTTACTCACACTTTTACTCACATGTCCCCCATGTATTAGGTGGCCACTATCTGCGGAGTCAGAGCCACATCTCCCCATCCTTTTCCAGCTTTATATATATCTTTGTGTCGCGATATACCTTTTATTTCATTTCATCCTCTACACAGGGTTACTACACTTGTACATGGTTTTTGTCTCATAGGCCAAGTTTGGCCTCCAGAAGACGTTAATATGACTTTCTTTCTTTCTTTCTCTCTCTCTCTCTCTCTCTCTCTCTCTCTCTCTCTCTCTCTCTCTCTCTCTCTCTCTCTCTCTCTCTCTCTCTCTCTCTCTCTCTCTCTCTCTCTCTCTCTCTCTCTCTCTCTCTCTCTCTCTCTCTCTCTCTCTCTCTCTCTCTCTCTCTCTCTCTCTCTCTCTCTCCCCCCCCCTCCCCCCCCCAATGGCTCCCAAGTTGGAGGAACTTGCTGGCCACCTTAGAACATACCCTGCGATAGTTGATAGGAAAACATAAGAAAGAAGGAGATTCTCGATTGGACGAGGTTACCCGCAGAATCGTTGCCCTCGAAGCCAAGGTGGCAACCTTGGAGAAGGAAAACGAGTCCCTTTGGGAAGAGCTTCTTGCTATATGCAGGAAGCACTCACGAGACAAGGAGTTGCATACTGAGCTTACTGATATGAGAACGAAACAAGACAGCATACGCGAGGAGGGGGAGATTGCCCCACAGCTAGAGGACATTCGGATGACTATCAAGAAGGAGTGCATGGAGGTGGTTTAGAGCGAGCTTGAGACTAAGAAAGATGGATGGGTGGAGGTTGTTAAAAAGAACCTTCGACAGGAGGCAAAGAAGAACAACCACCATGAGGAGATCCACATAGTACACACCACCATTGAAGAGGAGCGGATGCGACAGGCTCGCAGGCTCAATGTTCGCGTCTCCGGCCTCACAGAGACAGATGGATCACAAGAGAAGGACGGGAGTCGCTTGTGCACACTACTTGGATACCGTGTGGATGAGCCTCTCCCTTTCACCAGAGCCTGGAGAGGAAGACGGGACACCACACGGAGAAGATCACTTATTATTCAATTCTCAGATGAGGCAGAGAGGAGAGACTTCCTCAGATGACGGGCGGTACTACGCACTACACGGGGCACCACCGTCTATTTGGATGACGACCTCACAAGGATGCAGGTAGAGCACAGACGTGCATGCATGCCGCGTGTTCTCCAATCATCGTTCCCTATACAAAGACGGTCGTGTCATCATTGATGGACGGCCCATCAACTAGGGATTTGCGGCCTATGAAACAGCACCGCAGGAGGTACACATTGCAGTCTGGAATTGCAATGGATCTTTGTGGACACATCCAGGGCGCCTCGAGGAGGTGATGGAGGGCAGAGACATGATCTTCTTGACAGAGACACACGAGAGCCCGAGGAGGAGCCTACTGAGGATTGAGGGCTATATGTGGGAGTATGCTCACCGCCGACAGATGAGACAGCAAACCACACGAGGATCAGGAGGAGCAGCGTGCTCTACAGACAGTCGCTACAGCACAGGGTACAGGTCGTAGCCAGAGACCAAGAGGCACGTTTCATGTGGATACGCCTCTAACTATCAAAGGAGAGAGCAGCGTATTTCACCGTCTGCTATATTGCACCCATCAACTCTCGCTTCCCACATTCCTCCGAGAAGCCCTCAGGGGGGGAGGGACCAGACACCACATCGCCATATGACTCCCTCAGTGACACGATTAAGGAGTATACCGGGATGGGCGAAGTCTTCCTTGTAGGAGACTTCAATGCCCGCACTCACGGCCACCAGTGTGATATCTACGACTTTGACGACCCTGAGATGCTTCGTACCATAGAGGATATGTCTACACTCAGAGCCTCGGCCGAAAGCACCACACCCACCTCATATGGCCGACACCTACTCAAGATGGGAGAAGCACACCGTCTCATTATATACAATGGGATGGCGACCTGACCCACCTCGGGTGGTCTCACCTGCATTCCACTCACGACACCGCAAGGGGGCAGTGTGGTAGACTATGTTATCGGACCCCCGGAGGCGACACATCTCATCACCTCATTCACTATCCCACCCATACCGATTGGAGCTGATCACGCATATCTTTCCCTCTCCATACGCGGCTCACCATGCAGATCCCACCCCGTCACCATAGAGCCACATGCCCATACCACCATTCACTTTAGACATGAGCTAGCACATATCTATAGCTCCCATGTTCGAGAGCGCATCTACTCCCTTAATCCCTCTGCCTCATTGGACACCCTCACCGCCCACTTCTCCTCGATCCTCCACACATCCGCTACTCTAAGTTTCCCATACACCACCCACAGCACCGCACATTCGATACGGCTGGGGCATACACCCCAGAATAGACGGTACGATGAGGAGTGCAGGCGACTATACCGACATCTCAGAGCACAGAGTATCTTGGGATCCATCACAGAGAGGGAGGCACGACGACAGATGGGAGCCCTCACACGCCGGAAGGGGCAAGCTTTCGAGGAGAGACAGGAGGCAGAGTTGTTCGACCTTCTCATGAGTAGGGATTGTGCCACCGTGTGGAGGGCCCTACGTGAGCCACGCCCACCTACACCCATAGCAGATCCTCAGACTTGGCACACCTACGCCCAGAGGTTATACGACGTCCAAGGACAGCCACCATTGCCGATCCCTCCCACACCATGTCCTGTGATATCCACCCTATTCACAGAAGGCATGGTATGACAAGCCATCCATAGGCTAGAGCATGGCCGTTCAACAGACCACACGAGGCTAGAGGGTGAGCACTTTATATATGCAGCAGATGTAGTTTCCAACCTGATCGCCCATCTCTTCAACCGTGCTTTGGTTGAGGGATTACCTGACTCGTGGACTATGCATACCATTATGCCTATCCACAAGTCCGGCAATATGATGGACCCAGGGAACTAAAGGACTATTATGATGGGCCATATCCTAGCCAAGATCTATGGGGCAGTAATAGAGGTAGAGCTCAATACACACGCTGAGGGAGCTGGGATCAAAGCACCCGGCCAAGCAGGCTTCCGCCGCACTTTCTCCACCATCGACCACATCTTCGTGCTTCGTTGCTTGATTGAGAGCGCGAAGGCGAGGAAGCAGAGACTATACTGTTGCTTTGTGGATTTCCGCAAAGCCTTCGACATGGTCCCTCGAGGGAGACTACTACGAAGGCTCAAGGAGTTACAGCTACCATCAGACATGCTATGGGCCATCCATGCTTTGTATGCACGAGTCACAGGCAGGGTACGCTGCCCTTGAGGCCTATCAGACAGCCTTGTTAGCACCATTGGTGTGAAACAAGGTTGCCCTCTCTCACCCACTCTCCTCGGTCTCTACATCGACGAGATCACGGAGTATATACAACAAGCACGAGGGCTAGGGGGAGACCTCGGAGGTACGCAAGTAACACATCCTATTATATGCTGATGACATTTTCTTGCTTTCAGAGACAGAGGAGGGGTTGCAGTCACATTTACAAGCGCTCGATACCTTCTGCATGGAGAGAGGACTCACAGTGAACCTTGGCAAGACCAAGGTCATGATCTTCCATACCTCAAGGGCAGTACGTTATCGCGTCTCTTTCACTGGAGCTCGAGGACAGATAGAGGTAGTGGACTCCTATGTCTACCTAGGTGTCACCTTCTCGGCAGCACAGGGGTATTCTCCATGGCCCAGGCAACAAGAGATAGATTGACGCGAGGCTATGCGGCACTTGCAGGATTGGAGAGACGCTGCTTTCAGACACATTTTCAAGAACCCCGACTAAGGGGTGGCTCTTCGACACTCTAGTGACACCCGCATTGATGTACGCAGCAGCAGTATGGGCACCAGGGATCACGCAGGCGATGTGGACGCGGATTGAGAGGCCCCATGTCACCATGATCTCACCCTTGCTGCGCAGCAAGCCCTTCGTTCCACATGACATTATACGAGCTGAGCTTGGCACACCACCGATGCTAACAGAGGCCCTCTTCCAGTTGGTGACCTTTATTCTGTGAGTCAGAGAGCTCCCCACCTGCCGACTCACTAGGCTTGCATTTGAGAGCTCTAGACATTTGGGAGAGACAAGGCATGAGAGAGTATGGTATGCACAGACATACTGATGGTTAGCAGACCATGGCATGAGCATTACTGATCTCCCCCCTTTTCAGTATGACCTCTCTTCCCCCCACATTACCCTCTCTCGTTCAGAGAGGAATAGGATCATCCGTCAGGACCTACTACAGATACACGTGAGGGAGACATGGATAGCACCACGGGAGCCTCTTCCCACAAAGAGGCAACACTACAGAGAGCACTTCCTGATTGTGACAACGGATGGTTTCATTCAGAGACCACGATACATGGATACATACATGGCACCAGCTGAGAGAGTGGCCATTGGGCAGCTCAGAGTATCATCACACCAGCTCGAGATTGAGGTTGAGAGAGCGACAGATACCCCAAGGGATGAGAGATTATGCAGGATATGCCGAGAGGAGGTGGAGGACGAGGAGCACTACACATGTAGATGCCAGGCATATGAGGACATCAGAGACCGCTACCCAGAGCTCTTCAAGGGGCCCAGAGAGATCAAGGCTTTATTGGGGACAGAGGACCAACGCCCTCTAGGTCGTTTCCTAGTAGAGCTCCATCACCGCCGTGCATCACTTCTCCAAATGCAGATGGAGATACACCTCGCACCACCCCCCCCCCTCCCCCCCGCAGACTTATATTACAGACTTTTTCAGACCCACAGCCACTCGAGGACCCAGCTTGATGCGGGATGTCACATTACACATAGCAGAGGAGCTTAGACGACAACGTCGACGACCAAGACCCCCACTCCGGAGAGCCCGTCCACACCAGAGAGAGATTCAGGCAATTCACGCACTCCATGACATGGAGATACGAAGACATGAGCAGCGCACCCCTGTTGATTTGGACGTTCAGAGCATTTTGAAAATCGCCATGATCCCTTACCCACCGATGCATTATATCCTACACCCACTCCAGGCATCTAGAGGGTTGTGATACCATCGAGCCTCCCCTCCCTATGCATATCATATTTGTATCTCACCCATTGAGCATATAGAGTGCATACCCATAGCACCACACACCCTTGATGCCATTTATTATCCACTTCTTTTATTCCCGTTTTTTGTACTTACACTTTATTTTCCTTTTGGGATCAGAGTGGATTGGATCATACTGATGTATATGTTTTGTCTCATAGGCCGATTTTGGCCTCTTATAGACGTTAAAAACTCTCTCTCTCTCTCTCTCTCTCTCTCTCTCTCTCTCTCTCTCTCTCTCTCTCTCTCTCTCTCTCTCTCTCTCTCTCTCTCTCTCTCTCTCTCTCTCTCTCTCTCTCTCTCTCTCTCTCTCTCTCTCTCTCTCTCTCTCTCTCTCTCTCTCTCTCTCTCTCTCTCTCTCTCTCTCTCTCTCTCTCTCTCTCTCTCTCTCTCTCTCTCTCTCTCTCTCTCTCTCTCTGAAGAAGAAGAGACTCTACCGCTGATGTGTGGATTTCCGTAAAGCCTTTGACATGGTCCCTCGAGAGAGACTACTACATAGACTCCAAGAGTTACAGCTACCATCAGGCATGCGCTATGGGCCATCCATGCTTTGTATGCACGAGTCACAGGCAAGGTACGTTGCCCAAGCAGCCTATGAGATAGCCTTGTTAGCACCATTGGTGTGAAACAAGGTTGCCCTCTCTCACCCACTCTTTTCGGTCTCTACATGGATTGGATCACGGAGTATATTCAACGTGCAGAAGGTCTAGAAGGACACCTTGGAGGTACGCAACTACACATCCTATTATATGCTGATGACATTGTCTTGCTTTCAAAGTTACAAGAGGGGTTGCAGCCACTTCACAGGCTCTCGATACCTTCTGCATGGAGAGAGGACTCACAGTGAACCTTGGCAAGACCAAGGTCATGATCTTCCACACCTCGAGGACAGTACGCCGTCGAGCCTCTTTCACTGCAGCTAGAGGACAGAGAGGTAGTGGACTCCTACATCTACTTAGATGTCACCTTCTCAAGCAGCACAGGGGTGTTCTCCGTGGCATAAGCAGCAAGAGACAGATTGACGCGAGGCTATGCAGTGTTTGCTGGATTGGAGAGACGCTACTTTCAGGCACATTTCTAGGAGCCCCGGACTAAGGGGTGGCTTTTTGATACTCTAGTGACACCCGCTTGATGTATGCAACAGTAGTATGGGCACCACGCATTACGGAGGCAATGTGGGCGCGGATTGAGAGGCTCAAGGTCACCATGATCTCATGCTTGCTCCGCAGAAAGCCCTCGGTTCCACATGACATTATACGAGCCGAGCTTGGCACACCACCGATGCTGGTGGAGGCCCTCTTTCAGCTAGTGACCTTCATCCTGAGAGTCAAGGAGCTTCCCACTAGTCTACTCACCATCATTGCATCTGAGAGCTCTAGACATTTGGCACAGACAGTTCATGAGAGAGTATGGTATGCACAGACCTACCGATGGTTGGCAGACCATGGCATGAGCATTACTGACCTCCCCCCTATCAACTACAACCTCTCTTCCCCCTCCATTACCCTCTCCCTTTCGGAGAGGAACAGGATCATCCGTCACGACCTACTACAGATACACGTCAGAGAGACATGGATAGCACCACAAGAGCCTCTTCCCACAAAAAGGCAACACTACAGAGAGCACTTCCTAACAGTGATAGTGGATGGCTTCATTCAGAGACCACGATACATGGATACATACATGGCACCAGCAAAGAGAGTGGCCATTGTTAAGCTCATAGTATCATCACACAAGCTCGAGATTGAGGCTCGGCGAGCGACACATACCCAAGGAATGAGAGACTATGCAGGATATGCCGAGAGGAGGTGGAGGACGAGGAGCACTACGCATGTAGATGCCACGCATATGAGGATATCAGAGACCGCTACCCACAGCTCTTAAGGAGGCCCAGAGAGATCAAAGCTTTCTTGGGAACGGAGGACAAGCACCCTCTAGGTCGTTTCCTAGTGGAGCTCCAACGCCGTCGTGCCTCACTTCTTCAACAAATGGACATACACCGGACCCCACAAACTCATTTGATAAATTTTATCAGACCCACAACCGCCCGAGAGACCAGTTCGACAAGGTGTGTCACATTACAGAGAGAAGAGGAGCTTAGACAATAGTGCCGACGACCGAGACCCCCACTCCCGAGAGCCCATCCCCACCAGAGAGTGATTCAGGTGATTCATGCACGCCATGACATGGAGATACGGAGACGTCAAATGCGCACCCCTCTCGCTCTCGACGTGCAGAGCATTTTGAGGCTTGCCACGATGCCTTACCCACCGATGCATTCTATCCTACACCCACTCCAAGCATCTAGAGGGCTATGACACCACCCACCCTCCCCTCCCTATGCATATCATATTTGTATCTCACCTGTTGAGCATATAGTGTGCATAACCATAGCACCCGACACCCTCGATGCAAGCTATTATCCGCTCCTTTATACTTTGTTCTGTACTCACATTTGATTTTATTTTCCTTTTGGGATCACAGTGGACCGAATCATGCTGATGTATATGTTTTGTCTCATAGGCCAATTTTGGCCTCTAATAGACGTTAAAAAATATCTCTCTCTCTCTCTCTCTCTCTCTCTCTCTCTCTCTCTCTCTCTCTCTCTCTCTCTCTCTCTCTCTCTCTCTCTCTCTCTCTCTCTCTCTCTCTCTCTCTCTCTCTCTCTCTCTCTCTCTCTCTCTCTCTCTCTCTCTCTCTCTCTCTCTCTCTCTCCCTCCCTCCCTCCCTCCCTCCCTCCCT